>PVMI01061978.1:0-11364 GCA_008528875.1 Aulacorthum solani | reverse complement strand
TATTATTATTGGGAGTTTCCACAAAAATTTAATTTACATTTTACAAAACACGAGTCGTGGTCATGGCAGTGACATCCCATGTCCTTCTGTATCTTGTTAAGATGTGTAAAACTCTTTTTAAAATTTTTTATGAACTTTATTTGTTTTTTTTAGGGTCAAAACGTTTTATTAGTTAAGCAAGGTAAATTATTTTTAAAAGTAGCACAATTTGAGCCATTTATAGGGACAAATTTGTAGGTCGGCTTTGCTAAACAACCCAAAAAATGGAAGTACTTACATTTCCAGCATAGCTTCAAAAAAAAAAATAAAAAATAATAATAGTTTTCTACTCAGCGTTGTTGTAAATAGTGAGAGAGGTACGTCCAACCATCAGTATTTCTAATTATTGTTAAATATGATGTTTTGTAATATATATAACTTTTATAATATTATTGATATTATAAAAAAAAAAATTAAATAATTAAAATTAGCTGTAAGTTATAAATAATAACCAACGTATTACCTTATTTATATATTTTAATTAAAGTAGATATTTTTTAATAAATAAATAATAATAATTACTTTCATCGTTCAATCAGCGATTCAGAATTTCAACAGTTGATTTTATTTTAAGATTTTAATTACTTTTTGAAAATGATATGCTTGTGTAAAAACAAATTATAGAGTTTGCAAGTTTAAATTTACTGTACTTATTATAAACTAATTTGTATTATTATTTTGTGTTGGTACTGCGTATAGGTACTCAATTATTTGATTAAAGGATATTCCTTTGTATCGTTGAGATTATTTTACTCACTAATCCAACGAAATTGTTCAGCATTGGTCTATTTAGTAAGCGTCTCCAAAAAATAAATAATGAAATGGATTTTACATTGAACTCATCTATATTTTGCGAGTAAAGTTGTGCTGTATAATATTACATTTTACCTGGTTTCATAATTTAAATTAAAAAAAAAAAATAATGTTTTTTTAATTTAGTAGATTATTATATACTTATATGTTATTGTAATTGTTGAAACTAATGGTTTTCACCAAGTTTCTAAAAAAAAAAGATTACATTTTTTTTTTTTACAGTTGAGTGGTTGTTTTAATTTTTTAAATTTAAGTCATTGGTTTGATTATACAGAAAGAAAATTGTATCAAAAATTCCAATGTACATTATGATATACAAAGTCTATACGAAGTTATTAACTTTAAGCAAATTGTGAAAGTATTGATAACCCGAAAAACCGTTAGGTATTTATAATTTATTATTATGCTCACTTTTTTATTTATTCGAAAAATGTAATTATTGTAAGAACCTATTTCATAACAGAACATATTTTTTTACTTCAGCATTAAAAACTATTAATTTATTTGTTGATTTTTTGTGTAACTTATTACAAATATTGTGGTATGATATTGAAGTTACAACTTACAAGTAAAGTAGCAAATAATGCAATTACATTCGAAACAGACTTGGACCGTGTTTGAAATCAATTATTTTTATAACATGACACGACGGTAATAATATTGTTGTACCCATTATTAATTTATGCCTGTATAAAGCACTTTGAAAATATTCATTATATCATGATTAACAGTGTTAATGGGATCCGAGGGTGAACATCCATTGAAACACCCTGTACTTAAAGCGGGTAACACAAATACCTGGCAGATATAAATTATTAATCTTGTTAAGGAAAACAAGAGCTACCCGCCTTAGTTCCAATTAAAAATTAATGAAATTCAGCCTTACATTTCCGCCCTCCGTGGTGATATTTGATGTGTTTGACTTGGTACGGTAAATTAATGCCATCTTATTGTGAACATAATATGATATATTATGTTTTGTCAGTTATAAATATGTTTAGATTGACTGTTTATGATCGTAATTTAAATAACGCTAAGAGAACAGCTGTAAACGTTGTCACCAATCTATTCGAATTAGTTTAATTCGTTTTCTGAATGACGTATACCGTAAAGAGGAAAATACAATTAATTTTGATTTAAGTCACTTGGCGTTTAATATCACTATAGGATATTGTATGATACACCGTGAAACGTAATTTTGACAATGGAATTTTCACAAAACTGTACTTATCGATGTAGGAAAGAAAAATAATTTCACCTACTTTATCTCTGAATGCGTTTAAATCACTACACACATACTCCACACATTCTCAAAAATACCTAGTTACAACACCGTAAATATAGTAACACTTCTCAGATGACTTGAATGTAGGAAATGAATTATTGTCTCATGTTATTATCCTCCACATTCCCTGCGTTTTTTTAAAATGTTTACATCAAACACATCGAAGTATGCAAATATCAAGGTGAATTTATTCATACAAATATTTATGTCACTCGTTGATTTTTTTTTATAGTATTAAAATATAATAAATATACAATTATATTATTTTTATTTTAAACCATATTTCAATATTTTGAGATACATAAGGAATTAAACATTTTTTTTCGAAAGTTCTACTATACACTTTTATACGACTTCCAGTATTTGTTTTTCATATTTAAAATATATTACAAATGTCTTAGAACTTCTGAGTTGATATCTAGCTGATCATGTTTATGTTTTGGTTTTACTGAACTAGACTATAACATACATTTTTTTAAAAGTTAGATAATTTAATTTTCTAAAATGAAGAATATTGAATAAGCTACTATTAACTGTAAAATAGTTGTATATATTATTTTCTTATAAGTTATTTTAAAAATTGGAGTATAACAAGCGTGTTTGGGATAGGTACTTACATTTAGGTACGATGACGGTACTCGTATGATTATGATAGTAAAGAACTATACAGATATAACGTTAACACTAGCATATATAGTTTTGAAATACATGTTACTATAAATAAAAACAATTTCAACGAAAATTATATGCCGAACGAGTTCAATATATAAACGTAAATTATATCGAAACACTATAAAAAGTGTAACGAGGTATTTGATGAGTGTGTAATTTTGAGCTTTTGTAAAATGTATACCTATTGATAAACTTGATGGATTAATGACACTGACACACAATCATATTACAGTAGATATGCCTATTGTTTACTGTATCATTATGTTGCGAATGCAGAACATCAAATGCGTACAGCAATGAATTTGAAGCTCGGAGAAAAAACAATAATGTCAACATTTAAATTATGACCATGTATATTATAGGTGATGTTATGTGACAAAGGACTTATTGATGTGCCTGTAAATTGAACATTTGATCTGTTCACCTGGCGGCTGTCATGTCCTGTACATTACATACATACTGTTGTAGTTCTACAGTTACAGTCAACGTGTACCTGTATTATTTCACTGGTTAACTAGCATTACTTAATTACCATACAAGGTATATTATATTTCATACCGATCTTTGATCTTTATAATAATAATCGTCTTCCATTATTGGTTTTATTAAGCCCAAGAAAAATATCAGGTTGATTATAAAGATTTCAGACAAATGGATTGCATATGAAAATCTGGACAGAATACCTATAGAAGATTTAAAGTAATAAAAAGATCATTGCACTGAACAAATGATCTGAGTATATATGAGTTAAGACTACGCTTCAGACGTTTCCAATCGGTAGATGGTTGTTGATTGTTTTTTTTAAGGCTTAGAGATTCTGTGACTGGGTCAGTATTGTTTCCAATCGAACATCCAAACAATTTCAAATACTACAAATATATAGGTAATAACAATTACTCTTGTAAAATTAATTAATTCTTTGTTTGATTACTCAAAACTTAAAAACATAAGATGATTGTGATAGTGATGAAAATAATATATTGGTTTTGCAAAGATATATTTTTTATTTTTTTGAATATGAATAAATTATACCCTAGTGCTTATTGGTTTTGATAGTGATATACGTATATTTGAGTAATCATAACATTTAAGATACTTAAGGTGAGAATTTTAACTGTATTGTGTCAAAACAGACGTTAATTGTTGATTAATATAATAGTTAATTAACTTAACAACTTTACTTATAACTTTTTAAAATATTAATTGCATTAATTTAGCTCTTTTAAATACCTATATTTAAAACAATAATACATACAGTTATACATATTATTATCCTCAGTTAAAGATGTTATTTTTTTATAATGCTCTATACAATGATTTTAATTAAAAACAAACGAATAATTTTTCTTCAATATAATAATTTAGTTGACGTAGAGGTGTTATCACTTAAACCGTCACATCTACAGGTGCCGATTAAACTAGGTGGGCGGGGGTCTATCCACTCCATGAAACATTTTTTTAGAGATATTTCACCAACTAACGCGCTTGTTAAGAAAATAGAGAGTGGATATATGTACCTATTTTAAAGATAGAGATAGCAAATTTTAAGCTATCATATCATCTGCAATAAAGTTGTAGAAAAAGGCATATACACATCGATATAATTTATATCATACATAATTGGCACAGGGATGGCGTTTATTTGTTAGTGACTTAGTGTAGCCTAAAATAGTCACGTTGTCCGGTTCAGCCGTTTCATTTTGGATTGTTCATTATAAATTTATAAAAAATAAACTAATTTTAATCGAGTAAACAACTCTAAAGCACCACCAATGTCAGTAAACCGCTGTTATATTGATTTAAGTCTAATTAAATAGTTGGTTTTTTATAAATTGGTTCATTGACTGTTCATAGTCTTGTCCCTGTGGTGTTACATTGACAATAAGAGTTATCCAAGAGAGGTGGTTTTTATAGTAAAATATAGTATGGTTATTACTTATTAAACATGTTTGCACATTGACACATGTTTAATGTTATGCATTTTGAAGTATTAGTGAAAGTTATTCTGTTGTGTTTATTGAAGACAAAATATAGATTAGAACTCGTCTAAGTTTAGTGATTTGATGGGTTGGTCACCGATTGATATTGATATCAATATGGTCTTGCAAGATGTTAATTTGATATTCTACGTAGATTTTGAGCGGAGGGAAAAAAAAAGAAATTAGTATTTTTTTATATCGTTATGACCCACAGTATAGGCCTTATTTTGAAACAAGAACACTTTGCGAACACAAGTATCACTACCATAGTTAAATAAACCACCCTAATCCATAAATAATTCATACAAACGGTCTTGTATTAAATATGTAACACATATACAATTACAAATCTCAAATACTTACTGTCTGTTGAAGTTAATATAATAATGCGCAGTATCAAATATTATACTCGATAGTCCAACGTCTATTATATCAGGATTAATATAAATATAAGTTATACATTTAGATAACTATTAAAACTACACATTGTAGTTGTTGTATTATGATATAATTATAAGGAATAAACCGATGATTTGTAATTTCATGTGTCACAAATTCGATACAAATCCGTTAGTGTAAATTGTTTATAAATTAGTATGGTGTAATAAGGTAATAGATACTTGTGTTAGCAAAGTGTTTGTAATGCAAATAGATTCGACGACATTAAGGATACGTCGTACATGCAAAATCAACCTATCGCACTATGAACGAGCGATGAGTAACTCCTGTGAAAGGTAATTTAATTATATTGTGCTTTGATCTGGTTTCCAAACAAACAATAAACTACGAAATGTTTATAGGCAAGTGACTCCCGATAGTATATATTAATTTATTGTATATATTTGATTAGTAAATAAATTGTCATCGTTCAAACAATTTGATACATATCGACTGTAGAACATAGTGCTTACCGAACAGTATTGAAATAATGTAATTTAAATATAAAATGAACCAGTATATAGGTAATAAACTAATTGAGAATAATATACGTCTACAATTCTGACGTTCGGTGTGCTGATTTATTTATTCTTGTTTTAATCAATGTAAATCAATATTGAATTTTGTTGAAATTCTTAGTCTTACATTCGTATATTTTGTTAAAAATAAAAATAATATTTATTTTATTATGTTACAATATAATGTAAACTATTTTTGACTGTTATGCTGTGCAGAATAAACGGCAAGTCTATTCAATTCTATTAAGGCCTTAATATTTCTTTCAATCTTTACTCTATTTTAAGCATCAATTTGTTGTAAAATATGGTAATCACTTTTATTTTAGAGCCTGACTATATTATATAGTTAAAGTATTGATGTACCACTAATTCTATATTTTGTATTTTATTTTACTGTAGTTATTAAGTTATCAGTTGTAGACTAGTGGCTTTTATAAAAAAATAATAATAATAACGATTTCCATTTCCATTTCATATCTTCATTTAATATTATCGTTATAATACAATATTTTTATAAAATTATTTTCAGGTCTTAGTAAATATGTTTGTAAAAAAAATAACACTTTCTGAAAGTGAAGAAAATTGTAAAAGTCAGTTGTCAATATTGAAAAATACATTTCCCAAAAGGCATATATTATTATAAACATATTATTTGTATTCATACATTTATGTAAATTATAAAAATAATTATGTTCTCTGTTTAGATCACTATTCTTTTTGACTATCTTTTGAAGTATTCATGTTAATATTTCCATTTCCACCATTAGTATTCATATTCAACAAGATTACCTATAAAACATTATGAGATAAGTTGAGAAATGCATTAAGATTTCTGAAATAAGTACATTAATAAAATATTGCATACAAATGTAATCAGTAATGTTCGTATAAGAATTTATAATTTCAGATGAGTTGTGAAATCACGAGTTTAATAATATATATGTACTTAAATCTAATAAGAAAATTTTAATACGATTATTTTAATATCATGTCCCCTATACTGTTCAACTACATGTTCGAGTTACTTAATTTGAAATACATTTTCTAAAAGCCAATATAATAATTAAACCGTGAACATATTGAAAATGTTATATTAATATTCAATACTATAGTCTATAGCGTTTTGCACATTATTTAAAAACTATCGGACCGTCCAAAACTCTATTCAATTTATTAGTGTATGATATGTACGATTTACCTATGTACTTTATTATAGTACAAGTGAATATTTAGTATTTAAAATCTGATATGTATTTGAAATAAAAACAAATAAATATCGATTCAAATTGTTCGTTAGATATCAAAACTACTAAAAACAGTAAAATATACAATCATTCATAAATTTATTTAATAATATAAAATTAATTTTTATTATCACCATTAGATAAAATAAATTGTATAGGCAATACATTAACATATTCCCTGAAATAATTTTGAAAACGTGTGGAAGACATTAATGACTAACATTTGGTTATTGTCATTATACTATAATATAATGTTTCATTTGCATCATAATTATATTTTGCAATTCATAACTTATAACGTTATCATACTATTTTTTATATTGTTTGAAATATCAGCCTGTAATACTTTTTGTTGAACAAAATAATTATTAAAATATAGTTTTTTATGTATACTTCAAAATTGATTTACCTTACATTTTTTTATGTTCTTTTACTATGAAAACATATGTAAAATGTGTTTACCTAATGTAAATTTCCCTACAAATTCTTTACTGCAACATAAAATATGTATTTTTTCCATTGCTAAGTATAAAAATATTGCCATAATAGAAAAACGGACCTTATTTTCCTGGGCAAGTGTACATCCATCAATTGAAATTTCCATTCAAACTCAAGTAATTTACGGTCTTGGAGGACGACAAAAAGAGGAAAACACGGGGCGATTTGATAAAAACCCTGTCTGGCAGGAAAGCCACTTAAACCTGCTCAAGAGCTCTTACTGCGAATTCGGTATACACTAGTGGGTAGGAAGTAACTATAACGAATATTATATTTTTTTTGTTAAATTAAATTATATATGTTCACCTTTTATTCAAAAATATTTTTCTAAGCATTTACATTCACAATTCTTAAAATAGTATGTATAATGAAAACTTTGTTTAAAATCTAAGAGTATAATGTTGTTGGGAGAAATGTAATTTAAAGCTTAATGTTGTAATGTATATGTTGTTTGTATGTTTATATGCATATAATATTCAAGATGTAAGATATTTAGATATATATATATTAGTAAAATGTGCAAAGTATAATCAAATAACTGCAGTTCAATATTATACAATTTGTGGTTATTGATTGATAAATTAATTTTTGTTTTGTGCAGATATCTAGGATAACTGGGTTTTACATAAACGTGTTTTTTAAAAAACAATTTATTTAAGGCTTAAAGTATATTTTCAAACATTTCACATGATTGAATACCGATTTATGATTTAATTCAAACTGTTTGATGTATTTCTCAGAAAATTAAGTAAGTACTGATAAATACAAATAAAATAATAATAATAATGATGGTCTTAAAATCTATATTATATTATAAAAACGAAGCAAGGTGTAACTACTAAAAATGTTTTCACTTTTAGCTTTATATGATAAGTTATTTAAAAAAAAATAATTATTCTAGTCTAAAGTCTTTTACAGTGTAAAAAATTTTTAAAATTCGAAATACATACGATTACATAATTCGTTTTATCGTATTGTCATATCCATATTTATAAGCTGATACTAGTAAGTAGTACATATTATAGTCAAAGAAATATTACATCTATTTATTATATTATATTTTTGAAACACTTTTCTAGGACAATTATCCTTGGATCTTAATATAAAATAAATTGTTTAACACATATATTAGATTTAGACACCTACTCATTTGAATTATGATTTAGACACATCTAAATTTTCAAAAACATAAGCTGTAAATTAATTGACAGTAAAAAAGTTTGGTTTTTACTTGAAAAAAAGAAGTTTGAATTACCATAGATATTTTCTTAATTTTATATAAACCTTTTTTTTTTATTATTATTATTTAAGTACATCTACAATCTATACAATTTTTGTACATTAATTAGATTAGATAAAAAAAGAAGGGAATATAAAATTAACGGCGAATGTTAAGATAGGGAAGTTATCCATTGATAACACCCAGCACAAATATATAAATCTAAATAAATTAAATTATGGTCCTAAAGTTCGTATACTTAAAAGTTAAAAAATCATAATTTGAATTAACCTTATTATTTAAGGTAAAATGAGGGTTGGCCTAATTGGTGAAATACTATTAAGTACTTATTTACTAGAATAACAATATTGATAAAATATTAATATAGTAAGTCAATCCTTACTGGCCTACTTGTGTCTCAAAGGATTGTAGTTTTAAAAAAGAGATTGACTGTAACTTTAAAAAACTTTATATATTATATTTATTACAGTTTTATGGTTGCAATAAATTTTAAGCACCAGATATTGATTTACATATTATTAGTATTTATACAATATTATGTCACTTTCAGATCGTCGATATAAATCTATATTTCTTTCAAAATTAACTTTAAAATTCTTTGAAAATTAGTGATTAATCATCGATCAAATCATATTTTTATAAACTGTAATGTTAATATTAATGCATACATATTAAACACGAGTTGAGTATTTATTTTAAATCATTTTAAGTTGTTTGAACTTTGAAGTTAAAATTTGAATTCAATAAATTTACTTTAATGTTGTTAAACCTTAAACCATTAATGCATTATATGAGAATTGATACTCAATGTATGTAAGAGGAATAATTCTTTTAGCTTATATATTCGATAGAACATTTTAAAATTTTACTATATCATAATATGAATTTATATGTTTACAAAAAACTGTATTGTCACAAACTATATTGATGAGTCTGTATTGATATAAGGTATTATAACGTCATGAAAGAAAATATCTATATGCGTGACTGAAATATTATATTATTATATTTTATACATACACACAATGACTTTTCTAATGTAATTTTTTGGCAATAATGAATTTAACATAGGTACAGTAGTACTAATATACTAAAATAAGTTGCATCATAACAGTATCATAAAATATACTAAACTATACTAAATAATACCATTGGCTGAGAGACAGTCGTCGCTCAGAATCGTTTTTGGTATTCAATGATTTTACATCATTGAATTAAAATTTAACACCATCCATTTCAGTGACCCACTTGTAACCTATTATACGGCTAAAAGACATCCACTTGCCCTCTTTTTTTAAATATTAAAGATTGCCTCATTACAAATTTCTGCTTAAGCCACTTTAATCAAGCATAACTTACAGCAAGAAAACTTAAAAGTTCGTATATTTTTGTTAGTTGTGATGCAACTTTGCAAGCAATAGTTGAAAAAGAAAATTTATTTTTAGACATTTTTACAGGTTACATAAGTAGAATAGATAATATTATGATTTTGTTCATTCAATATATATTATTAATGTTTTTATTAAGATTAGTCTTTAGGTACATTGTTTCTTATTTTTTTTTACACAAACACTATATATACTATATAGGTACATAGTCTATACTATATGTATACATATTATAAATATATATATCACTTAATACTATTTCTTAAAAGAACATGTTTTTGATTTCTATAAGTTTAAAAATATTATATCGTAGTTTTATTTAATCAATATTAATACTACCTAACATGGTAAAAATAGAATATAATTATAACTTTGTAATTTGTTGTGAGGTTTAACCCTGCGACTTAAATATAATATCGTGTACCATGCATGTTATTGGATTTATATTTATTATTATGCAAGTTGAATAGTTGATGGACATTCATCAGCGTTGATGGTAGCGTGATTTTTCTTTGATGTTTAATACGATCTTTAATATGTTAGATATGTTTCAAAGGTATATTTATGCTGTTAGGTATATTGATTTTTATTTGTATTACATTTATTATAAACAAGTTTCAAAACTCGTGATAAGTTATTTTTTTAAGGACTGTGAACGTATTTTAAGTTAGTATTTTATCATACTTGTATCAATATAAAATAACATAATTTTTCATATCGTTTTTCGTTTACGATGAAAAGAAAATGAAAAGATAAATAGACTATTTGCCATAGTTGTTATAGACTTATAAAAACAAACGAAATACAAAAGAAGTACAGGTATTTCTCCTATGTTGTGCGATGAAATTAAATAACATACAAAATAAAATATTTTTTTCAATTTCAAAAATGAAATATTGAATTTTTTTTTGTATTATTTTTCAGTCTTTTAATGTTCCATATTATTTACGTTCAATCAGTGCTCATTGCTTCTGCACCGTCTGCCTCGTGTGTATCAAACTGTGAAATGTATCAAACGTTCGCTCTCGGAGTCTCGTCCTGTCGTTTAACCAGCGGCGCCCTAACGACCTCTGGGCACACCGGAAAACCTGGCGGCGGCGGGGTGCAAAGTAAACGAGAGAGAGTGCTTTTTTTTCCATGTAAAATTAAAGGAGATTATATACGCGTGGCTATAACGCATTTAGAGACAACTCAACGACAAGGTCGTTGAGAGTGTAGCGGATAAAAATAACACTAATAATAATAATAAT
>PVMI01061967.1:2365-20384 GCA_008528875.1 Aulacorthum solani | reverse complement strand
ATAAAATCACATTCTTATTAAAATTTATAGCAAATACATTTTTTACCTACATAGACATTGGTAGCTGGTAGGTATGTTATATTTTATATTTTATAAATTTTAATTAATTATAGGTTCAATTGAAAATACGAATAAAATTTTAATAAAATTCAGTAATAAGAAAAGAAAAATTGTAACTAAGAATATAAGCTGCTGATTCGAAGTATAAAAATCAGACAAGTTCATACCTTTTATTCATGCTCTTATATTACCTGTTATTAGTTACCTGCCTAGCGTTATAATAATTAGTATGATCATAGTAGACAATTTGTGAACAATTTAATATCTACCAAAAAAATTTCTAAAATCTAAATTAATGACTTTCAAACCACTGTCTTATATAATACCATGCGTCAAATGATAAACATAATTGATAGGTAGGTAATATTATTTTAATTGATTTTACTTTATTAACTTAACAAACATTTAACTCTTTTACTTTTATGTTGGTTAAATTGTCAATTATTAGTATTTAATATTTCAATTTTTTATGTTTATAAATCGCTGTAATAGAGGTTACAGAAAATCTAAATTTGTTTGACTAAAAAACTAGTTTAAAATGTACACATTAATATAAAAATATATCATACTTAAATTAAAAAAACATTCAATATCATAACATTCCACTCTTTCGATAAAAAAACATTCATTACGGTTATGGTAGAAGGGGCAGAAGCCCCATACTGGTAAAATATGGGTTAAGATAGGGAGAATAAACATTACCGATTTTATTTAACATAATTGAAGAAAAAGTAGTCAGAAAAATGGATTTAAACGACAGGAATTTACAATAAGAATTTTGGCATAATATGTGTATGATGTAGTACTAGTGAGCTAATTTCACAATAGACCACTATTCACTCGATTGGAGGATGTGGTGAAGAAAGTGGGATTACAGGTAAATTAGGAAAAAACTGTATACAGGGTCATAAGGAGAAGAGATAGCATGACCGCTTTTCCACACCTAAAAGTTGGGAGGTATGAGTTCAGCAGAGCCTAACAGTTTAAGTACCTGGGCTCAGTATCTAACAACAAAAAAATGAAACTGACTAACAAATTGAGTTAACTTAATTAATCCATTTTGTCATGAATATGATCACGATTGCTATCAACAGAAATGAAGAAATAATTATACATAACTTTAATACACCCAGTTATCATATATGAGGCTGAAGCCTAGCCCTTAATAGAAATACTGAGGAAATGAAACTGCTGGTTTTTCTGGTTTTTGAAAGGAAAATCTTAAAACACACAAAAAAATTTTTTTAATTTTTTTAAATGTTAAATTATTGTAGCTATGGCTATATGAAATGATTTCGTGAAAATTCGATGCAAAAAAAATAATTACCTTAAGAGATATTAAGAATTGTAGAATAGTCGCGTGACGTCGTTGGGCCTTACTTTTCGGAATTGCCTATCTTATACGTGTAAAAGTTGCTAGCTTCACACAATGAGTACCACTCTAAAAATTTTATTTTTGAAATTTAATCAACTTAGAGATGTGGGGTATTATATGTTTAAGGCGATCCAAGTATTAGAATTTCAATATAACGTTTAGTTTTTTTAATATATAGTGTGCAAAATACATAGAAATAGATTATAGGGCTCGTTGTTAAACAAAAATACCTCTTTTAAGATTTTTAATGTTTAAAAAACTAAACTTTAAATAAAATCCTGATACTTGTATCGTCTTAAACACATAAAACCACACATTTCTGCGTGAATTAAATTCCAAAAATAAAATTTTTAGGGCGGTAAATCGTTGTGTGAAGTGAGCAACTTTTACACGTATAAGATAGGCAATTCCGATGAGTAAGGCCCAATGACGTTTCAATCTTTTTTTCAATTACTCATAACTTATTAAATAATGTGAGTGGAAACGTAAAATTAATGTCATTATTCTTAGAATTGAACATTCTTTCAAATGAAAAAACGGATTTTTTGTGTTGTGTGCTCCTTTATGGAAGATTTTTGGATCAGTGAAAAAAGGTACAAAAAAAATTGTCCTAAACGAGTTGCAATCTCTTTCTAGTAAGGTCGTATCGTTGTGAATAATAATACCTTCAGTACGTAACAATTCAACCAGGCAGTGGTAAATGATAATCTCGTAAATCGTAAATGAGTAAGTCATATAACCAAAAATAATATTAACTTTAATTGGCTATAACTTCTAAAACTAAGTCCGATCGCCAAATACTGACTTCTCCAACGATTTTAGTATGCCTAATACATACCTTACAACAAATAAAATTGTAAAAAATGGGGTGCCCAGATTGTCCAGTAAAGTAGAAAAGAATAATTTATTAAAATTTACTTTATCTTGATTCTTTAAGTATTTCTAAAATAATAAAATATATTTATGATTGACTTTTATCCTTATCATCAGACTGTTTTAAAATCATAAAGAATATCTACTGCGATCTAGCGGTCGACATAATATCGACCTACAAAAAAACACATGATAGATGCACCTTGCTAGCATTTTGACTATCATTTATCAGTAATTAGTTTTTAGGTATACAAAAAGTGAATAAAATTATTTTTTTAATATTATTATTNNTTTTTTTTTTTTTACAATTTTTATGTCATAAAATAAATGTAGGCAATTACCTTTGTTTACAATTTGTCTGTAAAAAATTCATTATGCGTTATAAGTTAATAGTTTTTATTCCTTTTCTGTTTAACCATCACTGGGCGCATTAGAATGTTTGTTCTCATTCCATTTTTTTTTGTTTTTTCTTAATTCATACATTTATTGTACAATCATTTCTTCTCTAATATAAAATATAAATGTTATAGTTTTTATTCACTACTTTTTATTATGATCTGGATACTCTATGTGATTATGTGGTATGTTCTGTTTTATTTTACATAAAATTGACCTAGTTTCTAGGTATTTACAAGTATTCTGATATTGCATTCTTGCCCAATATAATCAGTACACTAACCTACATAACTCTTACCTAACTTACATAGTTAACATGACCTTAATGTAAATCATTTTATATATTCAAATTTTATTTTATTTTTATATTCAAGTCTTCTAACAAGTATTGTGAAACTAATTTTCATATACTCATCACATATTATAAAATATATAAAAAGATACACATAATATCATTAAATAATTGTATGATAAAATGCAGGTATATATATATATATATATAAATAATTTTATTCGTAGTAAGTAGTCCATTAAATTTTATCTAGTTATTCTTAATTTATTTAAAGTCAGTAAAATATTTAATCCTATTATTGAATAAAATATTCATGGTATTATTCAATTTTAAATACAATTTTTAAAAATATATTTTCATGTTACTGAAATGTTTTGTAATTTTATTATGATAATATCACATAATATTTAATTACTAGATATTTTATATAGGTCTACAGATGACTTTAAGGCGTTAAGTATGTTAGGCTTATTTAAGTTTTTCATACAACTTAAAAAAAAATGTATAGTGCCTTAGAATTGAAGTGGTATTCAATTTTAAAAATTTGTATATTATAGAAAGTGTTTTCTTATGTGCTTTTTATTTTCATACATTAATATTGTTGTCAAATGTGCTATCTTCATATTAATTGTCCTCCTTTCAAGTTTTATATTTATGAACAAGAAGTTTCCTCACAATATTTCATTTTTAAATTGGAAAAAATAATATTATTTCAGTCAGCTTGCCATACAGCTTGTCTGGTGGATTTGATGTTTTATATTTTATTGATTACAATTTTCTAATCTTTCAGTTATACTTAAAATATAAATATTGCAGTATGTACTTTATTGACTATTAAATTGATTAGATAATGTGGAATATCTAAAAATATTTATACACAAAATATAGTTATTATGAGAAATAAACATTAAAAAAATATTTACACAAATAAAGTGAAACTGTGATTTAAATGACTAAAAGTTAAGAGTTTTTTAGTATCGAATTTAACTTTGTATGACTGATTATAATTTGTTTTGTTTTAGAACCAAATAAAATATATTTACACTTATGGTAGACGTAATTGGTCTGTTTGGAATTGAATTGTTAAGACAAAGAAGCCTTAACATACCATGTCTGAAGTAGTTTCATATGCACCTGTGAAAAAGGAATTTGATGTATCATCTGGAAACAATAATGATAATTCAAACAATAATTTTGAAGAGAATGGGGACATTGAAAACGATCAATCAAATTCTAATTATGATACAGTCTCAGATTGTGGAACTTCTGTTCACCGATGTGATAGATGTGATAACTACGAAACATTAAATGAAACAAGTCTAATATCCCACTTGGCATTATGTCAAGGAACAGAAAGTAACAATGAGAATGATATACAAACAAATCGTAAATTGTTTGAATGTGATATATGCAACATGAAATTTTCAAATGGTGCTAATATGAGAAGACATAAAATGAGACACACAGGAGTTAAACCTTATGAATGCAAAATTTGTCAAAAGCGTTTTTTTAGAAAAGATCATTTAGCCGAACATTTTACAACACATACAAAATCATTGCCATTTCATTGTCCCATTTGCAATAGAGGATTTCAACGTCAAATTGCAATGAGAGCACATTTCCAAAATGAACATGTTGGTCAACATGATATGGTTAAATCATGCCCATTATGTAATTTTAGAGCTAGTTCAATGAAAAGTTTAAGAGTCCATTTTTTTAACCGGTAAAAATATTTACTAAATCTGATTATAGAAATATACTTTTCATTTTTCTAATCTTTTTATATTTACAGACATGGAATTGATCTAGATAACCCGGGTGTTAATGTGATAAATTCTACTTTAACAAACCACATACCCATTGAATATAATAGTGGAAATGTGAGTACTAGTGGAGCTTGTAGTGACAGTGGTGATTCAATTGGAGGAAGTCGTTCAGAAAGTAATGCAACACCACCAATGCATTTTCTTACACCCCACGTTGAAATATCAATGACAGAACCCAATCCTACAGAGTGCTCATCTTTTTCTTCTTCTCAAGTATGCATAATTTATAATTATGTCATAAATTAATAAATATTTTGACTATATAATGCAACTTTATGATACAACTAGATAAAATAGTTGTGAATTTACCTTGTTTCCATTATGATATTAATTTTTCATTTTACTTGGAATTTACTTTGTTTTTTTACGTTGATCATATACATAGGTTGCAAACAATTCCCATTCAAATTTAAAGAATAAACCAACTAAAAATATTGAAATATTTAAAAGTTGTATGCTGTATGATATCTAATAAAAACATATTTAATACAAAGTTAAAGGAATAACTATGAAATAATTCATAAATAATTCTAAATTACATCATCATCTAAGGCCATTAGTTAAACATTTTACAATTTACATTTACAAATGTAAACCACACATTTGTGGGTCAAATAATTTAAAACTATCATTCTCATTTATATAAATATAAATGTTATACATGTATCATTTCATATATTAAATTATTTATGTTCTGAGCTGAGCTATGAATGTATTGATTTTACAATGATGTGTATTTGTGCTTTTTTGTGTCTATCATCTCATTTTTGGAACAGTAAAAATGCTTTGATTTACTTTAACAGCATATTTTCTGGTAGGAAAGTAAATCTAGTTGATACATTGGGGGTCAAAAGTAAAAAAGTTCCAAGAGTTTTCATAAAGATCAGGAAAAACATACAAACAATTGAGATTTTTATGTAAAACTAGTTTTTGAAAATATTAATTTTGTTATTTAGTGTAATTCTAAAAAAAATAACCATAAATACATGCAATTTTCACTGAATGTTAACATTAGGAATTTTTTCTCACCATAATGTTTTCGAAATAATTTGACACATGTTGAGCTATTTCTAAGCATTAAAAATTTCAAGTTTTATTAGTTTTTTTTTATTATTGTCAATACAAAATTTTTAACTTTTATTTTGTTGTTCTTAGGTTAATGACAATAATATGAAAATAGAACCTACTCAAAATTTAAATAATGATGATGTTTCACAAGATAATGAATGTCCAAATTCTCCACAGTCAACAGATTCAAACTCTAACATGTCTACAATCCCAATATTAGCAGGAAATAATCGACAAGAAGGTGAAGTAAGTACAATCACACCATCCGTTTCTCTCATTCCAATAAAACAAGAACAAGGAGATGAACATTTAAGAAAAAATAATTCAAATAATTCCCAAAATGGAGAAACTGAGTCTGGACGTTATCAGCCAGCATCAAGTTTATCATCATTAATCAAAGTATCACCTCTAAAATCATTGTTACGTGATGAATTTAAACGTAACATAAATATGAATACCCCTGAATTATCTCAGCCTCATAACACAGATCCTGGTATTTGGAGGTATATAGCATTTCAAAAATCATTACAATGTTCCTTTTGCGGTATTACATTTCCAGACCAAACTCTTTACTTTTTGCACAAGGGTTGTCATTCTGAAACAAACCCTTGGAAATGTAATATTTGTGGAGAACAATGTGGTAATGTTTATGAATTTAATTCTCATTTATTAAGTAAAACCCATCAATAATCTTTGTTCATTATTTTATTTCCAAAGAAAATGTATTAATATCATCTATAATTGAATGTAGTCTTAGTACTTCAATAAGCAATGAGTATAATCAGTGACAAGTGAAAAATAGAGTACTTAGTATTTGAAAAAAATAATTTTATGTTATAAGAGTAAAAATACAATTCTTTGAATTCAATTTTAATTTACCTACCTATTTGTTATACAAACTAATACAAATTATAATTCTGTATTATAAATATATGACTGATAGTCTTTACCCAACTTAAAAATTGTATGGTACCTACTTAAATTTGATTAATAATTTAGTACAGTATTATTTATATACCTATTAAATCAAACCAAATAAAATAATGTATTGGGACTATATCATGATTCAAAGTAAAAAAATATATCCTTGGCAGTTTCTTTATTTATCGGAGCTAATTATTTAAAAACTAACATATTTAATTAATTTCTCCCCAAGCACAAATTTTTAAAATTTATTTTATTTTATTACCTAAATAAAGTATTAAAAATATAGATCAAGTAATTGGTAATAAAAATAAAATATTTTGATTTTGTGAATATTTTTGTATTTGAGTATTTTATTTCTAGGTACCTGTGAATATTTTTGTATTTGAGTATTTTATTTCTAGGTACCTAAAACATAAAAAAAAATTAAGCGGCAGGCATTTACCCCATTTTAATAATGTATACATTATTTATTCATTTGGTTAAAATATCGTAACGGTAGAGTATATTTACTGAAAGTATTCATTTTATTGGTATGTAATAACTAAAAAGTTATATCAGTTAAAATTAACTGAAAGTACAAAACGATAATTTTTATTTATTTTATTTCGTTGAGTTGTAGAATTTCCGTCCTGAGAGGCAGTACATTAACTGTATTCTAAAAATAAAATAACTAAAATGGTATTTACATAAAACATTTTTGGGAAAATAATTTAATAATATCTTGAGAAAAACTTTTAAAAAAGCCAAATAATATGTCCGGCTATTCATGATATTGTGTACTAATTTTTATATTTATGTATATTTTGTTTGAATTAATCTGAAAAAACGAACTGGAATAAATAATTATTTTGTTATGGCTTCTAGTTTGGACATTTGTTATAGATTGTGGTATAGACTATACAACATTTATACATTTTACCCAACATAATTTTCTACGTACACATCCTACAACTCTAGTATAAATTATTATATTTATTATAATTTTCAAATTGCTATGCAGTTTTATCATTTAAGATTCAAAGTACACACAATGTTTCATTCATTAAC
The DNA here is from genome assembly GCA_008528875.1 of Aulacorthum solani. NCBI lineage: Eukaryota > Metazoa > Arthropoda > Insecta > Hemiptera > Aphididae > Aulacorthum > Aulacorthum solani. The sequence continues at coordinate 12,520 of PVMI01061967.1, read as the reverse complement.
TTTTGTATCAGTAAGACCACAACTTATGTCAAGAAGAAAAAATATAACAGCATTAAAATATTAATTCATTTACCTCAGCTATTGGGTATAGCCACAGATACATTTTTTTACCAATATAATGCCACTCACTTCTTACAAATTTCAATAATTCGATCATTTCCGAAAAAATTGTATTATTCATAAGTATACATTCCAAATATCTATGAAAAAAAGAGATAATTAATTTTTAGGTGGATATATATTATTGAGTATAGTGCCGTAATAGTAAAACATATCACTTGACTGGTTACATAATATAATTAATTAAAATAAACTTGAACTTCCTTAAGAAAAACCAGACATTTCAATTATGTATACTTGTATTATACAATGATTTGCCTATGTTTAGTTCTTTATTTTTCTGTGATATTATTTTGTACATTTTTCTATTCAAATTACTTGCAGGATAACTAATTTTGTGCTCAAAATACCAACAATTGAAAAATGTACTGTACAACTTAAATTATGAGATTAGTTAGAGAGTTGTTTGGGCCAATTACCAGTTGTTTCAGACATACTAATTGTTTTTCGTTTACTTCGCATCTGATATTGAATTTCACAAAATTGAGGAAAGTAAATCGGTTTTGACCAAATTTATTACAGAGATATATACCTTTTAATTTACGGATTTCATCTTGTGCTGTTGATGCTGTTATAGGTTTTGAGCTGATATTTAATATGATTTACAATCCTCATTTTTGATACATACTCATGCTGTTAATATCACCATACTGTGTGCAAATTATTATGGTACATTGCAACAATACATATTGATAAGGATGTTGGTATTTTTTACACACAACTTGTCATTGCATCCAATGATCCACTATGTGTTATATAAGTACTAAAGTAATAAATGTCCTACTAAAACTGCAGGCCTGAATTAAGACCAACAGACCTCGTGGGCTGGGAAAAACTTGGTGCCCCTTTTTTAAAAACCCCTTTGTGAAAGTTTTCTTAAATATTTAATTTGTGACTTGTGTTTATAAATTTATTGTACCATCTTTTTACATTTTTTTAATCAATATACATAATTACATCATCATTAAACTTGAATAAATCATAAAATAATATTTGTAACTTATTGAACATATTATGTGAACAAAAAGTAGAATAATAAAATAAAATTACATGAGATTTATTTTATTTTAAATATGTATGTATAATAAGTTTATAGCCATACTATGGTTTGAATGACATAAACAATTTTAATTAAATAACAGTAAGACAATTATATAGTTTTAGGTATTCCAAACTAATACATTAGTATAAAATGTACCATAATATCATGTACTTAAACAAAAAAAAATTTATTTTTATTTGTATTTTGTATCAAAAATATTATTCAAAAAATAAATATAATTGCTGGTGCCCCTAAATCTGTGATCAATCACAGAACTGTAGGCTGTTGCCTATATTGATTATACCTTAATGCCGGCCTGCGCAACTTCATTTTTATAGTTTCATAATTCAATGTTGTGATTTTTTTTATTATTTTGCATATAACAATATTGTGATTGAACTCAAAGATATAATGTTTCATAAGTCGCATTGTAAATACACATTTTTCCTTATAATATTTTAATCATACCTTTATTTTATCTATAATAATAAGACATAATATTTCCTATATACACAATTATTCATACCCCTACCTACTCTTTATGAATTTTACCTTCATTGATTTATAGTTATTTATTTGAAATATATACTGTATTTTGTTTCTTGCAAAGAATCAATGTATATAATATTAGGCACCCACCTTTTGTTAATATTGAGTTAATGTGAACAATTCTGATTGTTAGTACAATTTTTTGTTAATATATTTACGAAAATTTTCTATTTTCATACTTAGACAAGAAGTTATAGTTATTGCTTTTATATTAATTTATTGTTCTTTATTGTTGCACAATTTTATTTTCATCCTATATCATATGTTATTTGATTGTATTAAATGCCATTATTTTATAGTCTAAATAGCGGAATACAGGGTTTTTGATATCTAAATAATTAGTCTTTATTTTAATATTGTAATTATTGTGAACAATTCTGATTGTTGGTACAATTTTTGTAAATATATTTACAAAAATTTCAATTTTCATATTTGGATAAGACATAAAATTATGTATACAAATTTTAAAGAAATATTTACCATTAAGCATATCACCTAATTAGGTTTTTAAGATAAACAAATAAACTGTTGAGTATTGCATTTTGTGATAATGAAAAAAAAATCTCAAATATAACATTTATTTTTATGTTGATGAAAATGTAACATATCATGGTATTATTTTACTGTTTATTAATATTATATACTTTTAATTATTATTTTTTTAAATTTAAATTATTAATTATGTTTTTATAAAAAACTAAACCTGTATTATGTGATTTTCAAATTGTGACTGTAAATTCATATTCCGTCCAATCAGTATGAAATGTTAAATTTGACTAGTTATATAATTATTTATACATTCTTAACCGTTATAATGTTAAATATTGTTAGTTAATAATAAATAAATGGCAAGTGTTTTTAATATATTATGTTGATGTTTATTGCAATAGATTTTTGTTCTAACTTATTTTTTAATTATTCCAAGGAATCAAAAATTGGATAGACATATCTATCATATCTATTAACCTAAGAAAATCATATCTTGTTGCTAGTTTTTAAAAGAGTTTTGCTATAATAAACCCGAAACCATTGGCACAGGCGGACACTTAAAAATGTTCGATACTCCTCAACATAACAAATCAACTAACTAGAAGTATAATTTAAATCTTCTCATATTAGTGGAATGTCTATGTATCTTTATCCTTTAATCGAATTCATATTTTTTTAAAACTCATAGTTTGTGTTGATTCAAATGATTTGAAATGTTTTTTCAATTTTATATTTGAAATCAATCAAAAGTATTGTTTTTTGTAGATTGTTACAAACATTAACAAATTGAATATATAATTTAAATACTCGAGTTCTGTATAGACCTACAGTGTGCAAGTCAATTTTATTGTGGGTACTAACTAATATTTAGAAAAGAAGATTAAAAAAGCTGATTTTTGTAATACATTTCGGATTTATATTCTCTTAAAACATCTAAAATATGATGCTAATATTATCTGAAAATCCACAAATATTCTCTTAAAAATAAAAATAATCAATAAACCTCATTATATGCAATTTTTATTACAATGAAGGTATACATTTGCATAATGGAATAATTGCACTATAGTAACAGTTAAAATAATATCTTTTATACTAGAGGTTCTATCCTTACTTTTAAAAGGTGTTTAAAATGAAAGGATTTTTTTATTTTAAAAACTTAAAAACAAACAATCGCAAAGCCAAAATATGTTTTGACTTTTGATAAACAAATGAGTTGTGTTATCAGTAAAAGTTAGGTAAACTAATACATAACGAGACAGCAACATAACAGTACTATCAGTGTGTGCTATTTTTCAAAATAATATGAAAGAAAATTATGATTGGTAAAATATTTTTTCATGTACCCTAATATTAAAATTAAGAACATTAATTAAAAAAATAAAATAAATGAGTATTTTTTACTCATAATTTACAAAATATTCCAAAATAATATGGTAAATAACCTAAATATTCCCTAACCTATAAAATACTATCAAATATGTAAAAAAATAAACATTTTTCTTTGAACTCTGTGTTGAATGAATCATCCACATTTTTTACTCTCATAAGACTGCATTAACTCAATAACGATATGTAAAAACATATAAATCCGGACGTGAGTAATAATATTTTAGATTAGGAAGTTAGGTACTTACTTTCTCCTTAGAATTTATGAAAGAACGAATGTATTTTCTATCCTTTTTGCAAGGTTACCAATTCTCATAATTCTGTGACATTAATTTTATTTTTTTACATAATTATCATTTTGTTACTAAATGTATAATTTATAACCTTATGAACCATTTAATTAAAATTGTGTTCTCATACTTGGATTAAGTTTTTAATGCGCATTCAGGTCAGAAACATATTTTATTGTGCTCTAAAGTCTTAGAACTAATAATTTTCCATTGTTATTCATTGAAATATAACATCTATTAATTTAAATTATAAAAAAAAAACAGTAAATATAACCACAAACATAACAGTTATATTGAAAAAAAACCAAAGATTAACTTCTTAATATAAATCACTAAAGTAGGTGGGTACTTAATTTAAATACAGGTTAAATATTAGCTTTGGAGGTAAAAAATTACAAAATGTCCCTATAATGTTAAATATGCCTACAATGTTGAACAATTAATATTTACTACCACCATGATCAACTACTTGTGATTCTTTACTCCATATAGGTGGAAATTTAATGACTAGTACAGTAATGTTGTCGAGAGATCCTCTATTAAATGATTGTATCGTTAAGTATTGGGCTCCATAAAATGAATCATCTATATGTTTTTTAATACACTCAATTGCTTCTTCATTTGTAAATGTATCCCACAAGCCATCTGATGCTAGTATTATAAATTGTGGATCATGATGTGATAAATCAAATGTTAAAACATCTGGATTGGCAATAACAAATTGTTTCTCTTTTAATGGATAGTCTCCAAGTGCTCTAGATGTAGCTAACACACCGGCAACTCTCCAAACACCATTAAATGATATAAAACCTCCAGCTTCAGCAATACGTTTCTTTTCTCGCATCTAATAACACAAGATGAACAAATATTTTTTTTTCATGTAAAACACATTATATTATTTAAATTTAAATAAATGTATTAATTATGAAAATAATTACCTGTTGAGGTTTATGATCAAATGATAACGGTATAGCATTTCCTTTTTTATCACACATAACGCCTCTTGAATCTCCAACATTTGCAACAAATAATGTAGTGCCTTCAACTAAAACAATGAGCGCAGTGCTACCTGAAAATCATTTGTTTTTAGTATAAAATATAATATAAAAACTATAAGTAGTGTAAATATTTAAATGTCACATTTATAACAAAAATGGGACATTATCATTGTTATCTAACCTTACTAATACTGTGTGGTAATAAAAATGTTAGAAATATTATAGAATTTACTTAACTTTTATTTAGTGATCTATGTACCTGGGTTTATATACCATTTTTTTTTTATGGAAATATCAATTTAATAAACACTAAAATGTAAGAATTAAATTTGGGTATAATTTCAGTTATAAGATAAAAAAGTTTATTAACTATAGGTTAAGTTCCAAATTGATTTATTTAGGTATTGACTTTTTAATGTTTTTATTTTATATTGAAACTGTATTTTTCTATTAAAATAACAATATACAAAAAAATATTAAGTAAATGTCTTAAAGAAGTTTTATTTTTATTTTCCCAATAGATTTTCTGACCGTAAAAAATGAAAGAAAGGACAATTGGAAAAATTATAATTTAATTCAAACATATTTGTAATAAAAACAACAAAAAAAAGTTTTTTAAACATTATATACTCTATTAAATTGGTGTAAAGATGTGTATCTTGTTTAGATTTACATAGGTTCAAGATTTTAGGAATGCAGTTGTTTTAAAAACACTTAATATTTACCTATATACAGATATTTCAAGATTATACTAATATTAGTAAAATAAAATATTACCAGCAATATCATAAGTTAATTTTGCTGCTTCAATTAATAGTTTGTCGGCAGCTAAAACTTCATCAATCAATATTTTTGAAAAATTAATATTTCCATCTTTTTGTAAATAAGAAGAAGGATTTATCAACTCATCATCAACATTTTTTAATGTAGTAATGTCTTTTTTTAAATTTAGAGGGTCTTGTTTAAGTTTATTGTGATTAATAACGCTATCATCAGCAGAACTTGTAGGTTTCACTTTTGTAGGCATATGTTCTTCAATTTTATTAATTTTTGTTTTCATTTTAGGAGTTAAATTATCAGGTGTATTTGAATTAAATATTTTCAGTTCTTCAGTTGTATCAGTTTTTTCATCGAGCAATTTTTTAACTTCAATAATCTTATTTGAAAGATTTTTCATCAAATGTGTAGTTGCATAATCTGCAGCAAACTGAAAATTTTTTTAAAGGTTATTTTACAAGGCATGAACTGTTATTAATCTTCTATCAATCACACAGGATAAATTATCTCTAATCTAAGTGAAAACATCATTGCAAATTTTCCAAGATAACATACCTTTCTAATACTTTGTATAGCTGTTAATTACATGATAAATCTAAATTTGTGAGTTATCAGAACTTGTTTTGTAAACATTTAATCAACAGCTATAAAAAGTATAAAAGCGAGTATGAAATTTGTAATAATGTCTATATTTAGGGTGATATGGTGATAAATTTAGGCTCAGAGATTATTTACCCAGCACAATCATTAGAACTTATAAATATAACTATGATATACAGTGGAACCTCGATTATCTGGGGTAATGGTGGGGAGGGGGTCAAAAGGATAAATGAAAAGCACTATTAATTAAAACTGTGTATGCACATACCTGCGATATACATGGTTTATTGTTACTGTAAAAAATGTGTGAAATTGTCATTAAGAGGACGTAATACCCACATGTGTTGTCTCCTTCTTGCAAGTGCGTAACATAGCAAATTTTATGCTTGGCAGATCACGCTTAGCTTTGTTGGTTTAAAAATTAAAGTGAATTGACCTCTTATAAAAATTTAAGTCAAAATTCATATCTAGGGCATCTTATAAGGTTTTTATTTTATTTTAGTTTTAAAATCAGTTATGAGTATTTTAAAATTGTAAATTGATTGAACATCTTAAAATACTTCTAACCCGCTTTAAAATTAAAATAAAAAACCCATAAAACGCCCTACATAATAATCTTACCTTTAATTTTTATAAGAGGTCACTCTAAATTTTAAACCAACAGAGCTAAACGTCATCTGCTGAGAGTATAATTTTCTATGTTATGCATTTGTAAGATGGAGATAACACATGCATGTACAACATCCTATTAATACGTTTGCCAATAACTTATAAGCGATATAAAATGTTCGCCTGTTTCTAATTAAGTTATTTATAGTATGACATGGATAATCAATTTTTCACTTTATACATATTTTTGATTTAAAACTTAAAATACACAGTTTGGTAAGAAAAACAGTTATATGCACTTGAAATAATATATGTAATTATTAATGAATTAAGTTCAATAAAAAAAATATACACTGAAAATTGTATATCCTGCACGAAAATGTGAAAAAAACTGAGTGACCATTATTATGGTACACATTTATTTTACTTTTTAATATGTTGCACATTTAAAAATGTTCAATTTTGTATATTTTTTGATTTACTACTGTTCTATATACATAAATATAAAAATAATGAAGTTGAAATACTAATACTTCTTATACCTAGATTTAAATTTATATTAATCACAAAATAAAAACTGTTTGAGGTATAAAAATTACTCTCAAAACAGTTAATAATTGTCTAATTTATTTATAATATGCCATTATAAATATTTGACATATATGGCTACACCTTAAATTTAAATTTATAATTAGTGCAATTCTGAAGATGATTCAGTAAATTATATTTATAGTTCTTATATTTCTTGTATTTAATAAGGAAAGTAAATTAAGTGGATGACGTTATATTTTTGTAACAATAAAGTTAATTTATAAGTTTTATGTGAATGATGTATATAAATAACAGGCACATTAAAATGCTACTTTAAATTAATTGTCATCATAAATAAAAGCTTAATAAATTTAGTGCAGGTCTTATAATATATATTTTTTTAAATAAGGTAATATTGTTACTACTTACTTCACCACCATGTCCATCAAAAATAGCAAATAATGATATACCAGTGTTCATAATATTAGTTTTAATAACATATCTATCTTCCATTTGTGACCGTCGACCTTTGATAGCATAAAGAGCAACATTTTTACCATCAAATTTCCAGTTCCTACTAAGAGCATCTTTTTCATCAACCATTAATTGTTGAAAATCATTAAAACCAATGAATGACAGACTTCGATTAATTTTTTTTAAAAATCCATTTGTGCTTTTAAATAAATTACCAGAGAAAAATAATAAACAGAGTATTAATGCCAAAAAAAATATTACTTCTGGTTTGGTAAAATAAAATTGCATATATTTCCACATGTTGTGAAAAGAATTAACTTTGTTCTTAGCTGATGTCAGTTTTGATGATAGTAACTTCATGTGTGTCAAATAAACTTGATATATTATTTTGTCTTCAACACTATCATCCATTACAAATTACAAAATAATTGTTGACCATGAATAAATTATGTTATTTCAAAAAAATCCTGTAAAAATATATTTTTGACCAGAAATTACTTTAATAGGAATTTTAAACAATATTACTGATAATGTAAAGTACAAGTTATAACTAATTAAAACTTCAAAAGTTGTAAGGGCTTTCCTATACTTATTTATGTATTTTATACTCAATTATTTAACGTTAGTATTTTTTTCTAAAAATTTGGGAAAAGAAACAAAGCCCCAATTCACTAAAAGTCACAGTTTACAAATAAACTTTTTGATGATACTATGTTTTTGTTATAGACATGGTAGTATACACCACAAGTCACATTAAGTTATTATTTTTTCCCAACTATTAATATCAGCTATTTTAAATTAAAAAAATATATTTAATATAGGTACTATTACACAATAGGTTCATTTATTTTTGACTTTTTTTAAGAATTTTTCTCTTATTTTAGATTATTTTTATTTATTTATTATATATATGTGTTCACATTTAATCGATTGTAACTTTTATTATTTCTTAGCCATAGATATTACCAAATTTGTTATTTTGTGAAAAGTTAAAAAATCGAATACCTACTGGTTTTAGTAAAATGTTATGACTGTTTAAAAACATGTGTTTTTGTAGTATGAAAGTATAAAAATGGTAATGGTCTAAATACTTGAAATGAAAATCCTAAGTAGTATTTTGAACTAAATATTCCAACATTTTCTTTCTTAGTAAATTGGCTACTTTTATGAAATGTTCAAGTTTTTATAGTTCCAAATAAATGAATAATGAAGACGTATATTAAATAATGAGATAAAATTGGTAGCTAAATACATGTGATAAACATTTACAAACTAACAACTTTGTCTGATTGACCTTTTTTTTTATTTAAGTTGTTACAGTACGTCATAGATACTAACAACAAAAAACAATGAGTTAATAAAATAATAAATATAGTGTTAATCAGACAAAGGTGCCTATTTAGTGAATATTATATATTTCTATGCTTATTTCTTTGATGACAACAAAAAATAAAATATAATTGAATTACGGTGAAAAGTATATTTTATCGAGGGCTTTTACATATTTGTTGTATATTTGGTAATTGATGTCATTGGTTGTTGTGATTTGTAAAAAATGTATTACATATTTCCTTAATATATTTATAAATTTAATTTTAGAATGTGTTTAGAATAGTTATAATTTTGACATCCTTTGTTTTCATTTTTCATACAGTCGCCGATTGGCACATATTACATAAGATAAAAACAATTCCAAGTAGATTATGAACGATCGTCATGAAATGTGTATAATTTGTTGTAATTGAAATTTAATATTAGCGATGCTGAAAATGAATTTAGATATTATTTTCTTGCCTAGATTTTGTTTTATTGATATATTTCAGTATATTAATAAATAATTTGGTCATCCAAAAATAATAATATTTCTATCTAAATACCCAAAAAATAAATAAATAATACTTACAAGAGTAGATACAAATACAAACAATAATGTTATTATTATTTCTTTTTAATCTGCGGTTAATTAATAGTTAATATACACAATTATTGCACATCAAGTGTATTTAAAGATATAAACTTTAATTTCAATAATAAATAATTAAACGAATAATAATTATAATCACATTAACAATAATGATAATAGGCGAGTGTGCAGATGTTATCGTGCATGACAGAAGTTCACAGTACGCGTTGTTCCCCAGTATCCTCACAAAATTGTTTGGATGATGCACAGCTGATATTATAGAATAAACTAGACTATTGTTCTAGGCTATAAGCAACCATCCGCCCAAAGTGATGTATATATATATATATATACAACTTGCATCCGCCATTTAAAAAGAGGCCA
>PVMI01061946.1:0-12366 GCA_008528875.1 Aulacorthum solani | reverse complement strand
TAACGTATATATATATAAATATATACATCTCCATCACTCTCACTCTTTCACTCTCGATCGGTATCCCCCCACATCACTCTAAATCCATTACCAGTCGACATAGTTTGTCACTTCGAACGCCCAAAGTTGGATCGCACAAATGTACTGCCGATCTTAATGGCCACTTACTGCAGTGGCCAACAACTATAGGTTAATCAATTGAATATTTGAGTACTTTGAAAAGCAATCGTAAAGTTATTAAAGACCTTTTTGGGCGTCCATCGGATACCGTTTTATCTTTATTTATATTACGCGGCAGTTCAGTCTTCAGCCCGTAAATGATATTTGCTACTGTAATAGACGGTTTTTTAAAACTCGGCTGCCGGCTTAATTGCAATCGATAAACGATATTTCGCACTTTATCTCTCGAAATACATTAACCAACTATAAAATATATATATGTATAGTTTATATACTATATGTTTTAAACACATAGTTCACAGCTATGTTAATTGATTCAATTATTTATTTTAACAGGAATAACACTAATAATATCAACGTTTATATATTTTCCCAAAGAGAACTTCTATGATTTCAATGCTATAATTAATTTTAAGATGTAGAAATAGAGGATTAACACGATTTATATTATTTTTCTAAACCTTAAAATTATAGGGAAAAAGTTATTCAATAGAGATGCTCTAATAAAAATCCGAGAAATTTAAACTACACACTTTATATTCTAGACATCATAATAGTTGTATAAGTACCTACCTACCTTATACCAGGTGGATAGGTAGTTTTGTTTTGTCATTAAAATTCGTTAATATATTACCACGGGACAAGAGGTTCGGTTTTTATGTTTCGTACGTTTTACTGGTTTAAAAGACGTGTACGTGTTAACCATAATATATTATAATACTATAAGCGCTCTTCGCGATAAAATTTCATAAAAAGCATACGAAACGACGATTATTTTTTTTTATAATAATAATAATAATAATTACTATTATTATATTATAATATAATACAGGGTCGGAATAATGCAGAAACGTCGGCAATAACGGCGCCGCCGCAGCAGCAGCAGCAGCAGTTGTCGTTGTACTATAACGGTCCTCACCGTATCCCCTTGTTGGTTCTTTGTACAATTAACGAACTCTCGTTAATGAGACTTTTTTCATTTTCCCCCACACTATAACATCCGAGCAACGATACCTACCGAACACTTTGACAACAATTCGAGCGTAAATTGTATAATATAGTGTATGCTAAGACGATACAAAACGAATAGTGGAGCGTTATGGGGGTGGTGTCGGAGGTAGCTGTTTTTATTCGGGATGGGAAAGGGAGAGAGGTGACTAGGTGGAGGTGCGTAGAATACAATTTTGGAAAAAGTTTGGCCCCCATCACGTCTCGTTCCCCTCTAACAACAAAACTTCCTTTAAATACCATTTTTGCCACCGGTCGGGGACAGTGATTTCTGGTCCATTTGACAATTTTGTACGTTACCTGTAACAAATAAAAACAAAAACATTAAAAACTTTTTATTTATTTTTGTTCATTACATATTTTATGAACATTAAAAATTACTTTCTAATCAACATTTTAAATGTACTTCGTAATAATCACAATAGTGCGATCGTTCTTAAAACAACCAAACGTAAATGTAATTTGATAAATTAAATTTATTTTCGACATCTGGTGAAAGAACTCTGAACATAATAATTTTGTTAAATCTCCAAAAATCCAGAATTCTCGTAAATAACAATTAGGTAACTGTATAGAAAATGGTTTTCTCCAACGAACGACCATAATTGTGAATTTCAAGAAAACTATAATTATTTATTAACGTACAATTCAAGCAATGAAATGTAATTTGTTTTGACTATACTATAAAATAAAACTGATATTGTAGTATATTTAAATACAATTGTTTTGTGCTGTCTATGTTTTTCAATGGTACAATAATATTCTCGAGATTTATTTTTAGTATGTTTCTCGAAAAACCCTTAAAATTGATAAATGGAAAAATATATTGTTAAAATTATGTAAGACATGAAATAATATAAATAATTAATTTTGAAAATTATATCACTTAAACCTTTGAAATGTGCATTGAAATTCTTCTGTATTTTTAAAAAAATTACTTTTTATACATTATCTAATGCAATTTTTTTTTTTTTGGTTAATGCTAGATATTTTTTATTATTTTCTGTAGTTTTGATAGATAATTAGGTACAACATTTAATTAGATGAATTCGGGGTGTTATTTTAATTATTGATTCAACTAACTTTGATTTAGGTAAGCAGGTTGCAAATGATTTTTAGTAAATAATTATTTCTTTTAAGTTATATGTAATGAAAAAATATTTTATAAATTTAAACTACAAATAAAATACACAATACAGTTACATTAATGTGGTTTATAAAATTAATTTCTTTTAACTTGTTTGTTAAGTTTGTTAATTCAGAATTTCAATTTAAACTCAAATATCTGATAAATATTTATTTTGAAAACTTATTTAAGTATCTAACCTAACCTATTAAACTATTCTGTGGAAAAATGTTAATAAAATATTTTTTTCCAATCTGAATCAGTGTATTCAATAACACACATTTCTTGTTAGAAATTGGACTGCCACTGTGTTAACGTTGAGTTGGATAACTTTGTCGGGATTATACTTTGTGGCAAAATAAATGGAGTTTTAATATAGTTTTAATACAACTTTATTTACTAATTTAAACGACGTCGTTTCGAATGGAAATTACTTTTGAGTTGTAATCAATGAAAAAGATTTCAGAAGCAGTAGCTTATTTATTTTCACTTAGCCTGAAGATAATAATTACTATTGAAAAAAATAAAATAATAGTATTGCGTTAATCAAAATATTGTGTTTTTTTGTAGTAAAAATGGTAAACTAGACCTGTATATGAGAGAAATGCGTCTGTACGGCTTTGCGCGTATACCTACAACAGATGGTTTTTGGGACTAGAGAAAAGAAGGAAGCGGCGTGAGATTTATGCAGCGCGTGTGCATCTCATAAAACATTTGGTAGGATTAAGTGATCAGTCAAAATGTAACACGGGAAAAAAGCTGTTATTCGTCTTCTTCTAGAAGTATATACAACACATAATACTCACATACCTATAGTAGAGATAGGTCCTGTACGACATCAATGCTGCCGGCGTGCTACGACTATGTAGGGAGTAGGGACTATAACCACTTAAAAGGTAAGGTACTTGAACCCTTTCACAGTGGGAGGGCCACGTGTTAGCAACCCGAAGGGCACGGGCCAAAAGCTAGGGGAAAAGAAAAGACCGTACAAACGCTGGAAATTTGACTTATGAACTCTCTTTTTTCTTTTTTCATTGGAAATGCTGAATGTTTGAGAGGTGCTTGAAAAATATGAGGTATAAGTCTTGTATTTGGAAAATATTGTCGTCGTAAAAACGTCTAATTAAAGTTAAGTTACAAACAATGAACGCCACTCGACTTGTAGTAGTCTGCAGGTAGTTGTCAGGTTTTTGGATTGGATCCAGTAGCTTTGGATGACAAGTAAATAAGCGTCAAAATATCACTATAGTTACCTAATGAATATGGTCCAAGATGTTGAATTTTAATGAGCCAAACATAACGGGTACTGGGTAGTTGGATGGTATATATTACATAACATTACCCACTAAAATAATTATATTAAAATAATTATTATTTGGTCAATTTTTCACGTTAGATGAATGCCAATCGATAAAGATCCTATTATTTATAATCATTTAGCTTTTGATTTTCAGTTTGCACTATATATGGTGTTTCATCGTGAGTAGATTTTAATGACATTTTAATAACAAAACACGTTATTGTAAGTAGTGAAAACATTTCACAAAGTCGACCCAGTGCAATTATGTTAAGTAACTTGTAATTAATTGTTTCTACTGATAATAATTTCTTTAATGCTCGGGATTTTGTCATTTATAGTCAATATACTGAGCTACACGAATTCGTTCATTTGGAAAATGCTGTATTGTTTATCAGTTCTCAGCTTTACAATACCCTTTGTTGTATTCTAGTTTGTGGGCTGTGAATATCCATACATTGAAACGTATGAGCGATATGTTTCTTTATTATATTTTATTTTTGAGTAATGGTGTGACGTTAATTTCAGTTTCATTGCTTCTTCCGATTCAATGTTATCATAAGCAGTTAAATTAATTTAATTATTTTGTGCAAATTATCATACGACATCGTACATGTAGCTGTTATAGTTCATATGCAAGTATTTAATATCCATTTTTACCATTATCTGTCAAGAATTATACGATTATGTTAACTATTATATTTTCATCCAACCCCTAAAACTAACCACTAAGGGTAAGTGTACGGTTTTACTACATTTTACTTTTAAGTTATATTTATATCGCAACAATGCGAGTACTACATCATAATTCTTTTAAGTCACTTGATTTATTATATACTGATTCATTTCAAACCTTAATAGCTAATATTATGATTCTTATTTTATGATATATGATTAATGATTATACATTTTACGAAATTAGTACCAAAATAAAATGTATAGCTTTTAAAATAACAAAGAACTTTTATGTAATATTGAATTTACAGAAAATTGGCAACAGTTCACCTAGAACTATGTTTTAAAAATAATATTTCAACAAATTTTATATGTTCCAATTTAACTGTGTCGTTTGTTAATTAAAATAAAACATCGCACTCTTGGCAAAAGTGCAATTTGTCGAATTTCGTACATCGACGAAACACAATATGAAATCATTACAGTTATTATATATAAGACTTCACACTGCTTTTCACAGCCATCTTTGTATAACTATATTTTTAGGTGGTCTGCATAAACATTAAACAATAACGATAAAACGTCAACGATGCTATATCGTTGTGGCTTTTATAGTGGTGGCGCCCACGTCTGACGCGTGCCAAGACGACTGAAAAATGAACTTTTCCTTCATAAAATGTCTAACCGAATTATTTCACTCATTTTTGTATACTTCATTAGTTTTCCTGACTTTTTGTGTGTCGTTTTCAATAACCGGACTGATCGATGTATATTTTATTGTTCGCGCGTCAATATAGTATAATATATATAATATATGATATTATAGTATTGTAATTTGTAGTGGTAGGATTTCATGTTTAATGTATTATTATTGTTTATTTTTTCAATAAAGTTTATTTTTTGAAACGTTTTTAATAGATATCTATAATCTATATACATATTTCATTTTTTTATTTTATCATCGACTAATAAAATATAGACTTTTGATTTTCAAATAACAAATCATTAATCAAGTATTGTATTTTTAACTGTTTAACTATTTTTATATTTTTATAGTATACTATTCAAATTATTTTAGTGTAATGTAAAGTTGAGTAATGTGATATGAGTATATAATATAACCATTATCATTAATAAGCTCATGACTGCTCCACAATTGTATAAATGTTAAGTTATTAAAGCTAAACATTTTTGATACCGGTACATAAATTCCTCTAAACACACAAAAAAATAAAACATCTATAATGCCAAAATACTTAACACAAAAGAAATACATATTTCTATTAGAAAACTAAATGTTGTTTAAGTTTTGGAATATATTAAAACGAAAAAAATATTATTCAATAAAGATAAACCTTCAGTGTTTTTTGTTATTTATAATCAATTATTAAAATATCTCAAACCAAAATGTGGAAACATTAATCTTCAATACGGTTTTTATTATATTCCAAAATATAATTTTTGAATTTATTGTGATGAATAGTGTTTTTAATGCTTATTAGTTTAAATTTCAGCGTAAACAGGTATACGTATAGACGATCGGACTGGAATCTCAAAAATGATTCATATAATATTATTATGTTTTTTTTTTTTCAATAAACGTATATAGTATTCTTTTAGGAAGTATGAAAAATAGTACGATGGAAATACGCGTCGCTTACCATGAATACTTTGGGGTTCATTTACGCTTAGTTCTTTTTTCTTGTATATAGCAAAGCCATAAAAACAAAATGATGGGCCATTTTCGTATTTTCTCTTATTTCGATCCATTTGACTTCCTTACTGTCTATATTGTTGCAACATAATACAGGCCCAACGACCAAATTTTGTAATATTATATTTTACTTAGATCCAAAGTTAATAGGTATACGCACTTTTTTAAAAATCTCTTGAGTATTTTAAATGAGCGTAAAGAGTGTTTTTTTTAAGGAGAATATTATAGCATCGATATTATAGTTGTATGCAACTTTCAAATAATATTTATGTTTTATTTAGTGCGTTTAGTTAATTTATTTAAACATCATACCTACACTATATAATATTTAATAGATGCTTTAAGATAGTTATTCATTTTAAACTCATGCTTCATGCAGCACAGTAACACTGTGGTATCATAGATTTTGCATTAAAAACTTAAAATGTAAATTTGATCTCGAGACCACAATTTGTAACATTTTCTTCATATTAGATTGTCAATATAATACAGTTAGACATATACTATATAGCATAAAAAATAAATAATAATATAGATGTGCATGGTAATTTTGATGTATCTTGAGTCATGAGTCATGATACACTGTGAATAAAAATGGTCATTTGAACGAAATGAAATCTATCGAAAAAAAAAAGAAAAAAAAATTAAAGTGTAGGTAAAAATAAAACACCAATAACACGATCAATAAATAAATAGTTAATTTTGATTATTCTGATTTTTTCTAATATTTTGTAATACGAATTAAAAATAATTTTTCACTCCAGACCGTAACATGATATATCTAGGTTAGTAATTTAGGTATCTATCATCATTGGTTTATATAGTTATATCGCTGCTATCGCAATTTCGATTAAATCGTAACGGTCATCTCAATTTTTAACGTAATCATTTCAGTTCATCCAATCGGCTAATGCACTTGCTTGATCATCTGTCATAAGGATGATTTATATAGCTTACGGTAAAGTTCAGTTTTTTACTGAATATCGATATTGGACCGAAACTGAAAGTCGCCGTTTTAATGTGTTTTGGTCTTTCGTATGTTTTCATAACTTACAGTCGTAAGAGAAGAGATTTTTTGAAGTCAAAATAACGGTAATGGAACTTTTGGATGAAAATATCTAAAGTAATGTGACTTGCACTATGAGTACTATTTGAAATTTACGTGGTCCACGAATATACATACAAATTACAAATCCATTGAGGCAAACAATCCTAAAAATGCCCCCCACTCCCCGATGCCTAAAATTTTAATATATCATATTCTTTTAAAACTGAATATTATTATAGCTTTAAATTATTTTATGTTGTTATATGATATAACCCAAGTATATTTGTCTTTTTAATATTAGCCATTGATCATTAGGTACGTAGTTTTGGTTGATATTCTATTGAAGATTCCATAAAATCACTTCAGTAGGTAATACGTTTAAATATTCAAATAATATTATGTACCTCGTACCTATATATAATAATATGATATGATAGTCTGACATCCATTAAATATTAAAAACAAAATTAAACCTATTAGCTGCTGCTAATCGTTTCAAGATCTATAATATAAGTGATATTATTGGCTGATTGTTTGTGTTGGATTCGATTGGGTAAAATACAAATGTAAATGTTCAAAACTTTGATTCGTGCTTATAAACTGACCGAGAAGAAGTTGCGATTAAGAAAACGTGAAAATCCACAACAAATTACTACTACTGCTGCTTGCTAATCTGATTCGTGAAAACTAAATTATAAAAAGTTTGTGACCCCGTTCCAAGATGTCGCGACTAGAGAAACGCGTACACTTAATAAATAATATTGCATTCAAATCTGTTTCCGAAATCTTTATCGCGTACGGATAGGTCCATTTGGCGGTAGAAAAACAAGCGATTGCGCGGGTGCAAGATGTCACGTGCGCGCGTGTGCGAGAATCACTGCAGTAAGTGTACCCAAGTACAATCCTATAATAATCATAAACGCACACTAACGATCATTATTTATACTTCTCGCACGCATATTATTGTACGATATCGAATTCCCGGACTGTTTGCGATCACCCAGGACCTGGTGGCGGGATTTTCTCTCTGCGAGATCCATTAAAGATATCGTTCCATCGAACTCTGAAACGCGTGTTAGTCCCGGTTACCATTGTGCACCGATAGTACCTACACAAGTGGAAACATTCTCGTGTAAATTTTTTTTCGACGTAAGCGACGACAGGAAAATTGATGTCTTAGGTTGATCCACACACAGCGTATGGATATATATATTATGTATATGGGTAAATGAACACACACACACTCTAATCGTATTATTAGACGTGTAGTGGGTAAAGTAATAATAATAATAATACACAGGGCAGCAGGAAACTTGCAGTGAAAATAAATTTCCAGAGAAATCGGTTTGGATTTCCACTGGATTTGACGTGAACAAGACGAATTGCGACAATAAATGGCATGTAGTGCGGTAGAACGGAATAATAATAATTTATCTCGGGCGACAGGTGACGTCTCGGTGCCGTTTACCGTGTGTTCCCCAGGAAATAACAATTACACACCGCATTTCTCATGATGTAAAATGTAAAAACCTACAGCAGAGTTCTTGCTCGGGTTTCGATTTTATGCTCGATTCCGGTACATTTGCGTTTTTCTAGTTTATCGAAACCCGTTCTCTTGTTCAACTATCGTCCACCGTGTCTAAAACGTATATTTTCGGTAGGTATTAAATTACTAGATAATATTATATACCACTGTTATATTAACGATCATAATCCAAAATTTTTTCTGTAGAATTAACTTTTCATAATGCTCTAAGAACAGAATTATTATTATTCCGAACATCGTTGATATTCACATATTTTATTCTAGTCTCTAAACGTACGTATTATATAATGGTATACAATAACAAATTCATGTAACAATAATCAGATTGTCGTGTGCTTGAAACTGAACCAATATATTTCCATATATATATATATATGTAATATTATACCTATACAAAACTGAAACCCATTTACTTTCTTATTATTACAGTAGGATGATTGGAACTCAACAACTCGCTATCAAATCCTAATTTTTTACCACCTATGTATTTAATTATTGTATTAACCTTAACTATATTGCGTTTAATTTAGAGACCAATCATACAAGTAGATCTGAGTATATCTCAGATTCAAAATGTTTCATATTTAAAAATAATATTAAATTTAAATTTAAAATAATTGGGTATATTTTTTTTGTGAATGACCAATTTGAATCTAATTTTCGTCAAACTAATAATTTATTTAAAACTGATTATGAAAAGCTATGATCACAAAAAACAATAAATCAAACCTATATATTACATTAAAAAAATTGGTGGTCTAACAGCAGAGGCTCACACACAAATGATAGAATGTTTATGAGGAGTATTGAAAGTCAAAATCCTACGAAAAATATATAATAATATTATATTTGATATTTGACAATTAAGACGTATGGTACTTTAAAAGTTCTTAATGTACAAAAGAAGTACTTTTTAAAATATATCTTTTAATTTTAACAGTTGGAATAATTTATTGAAAACAAATAATGTTATGAATTTTCTAATTATTGTTACTGTTAACATTAAAATATATTCTTAAGAATAGATATTTATTCACCACTTACTCGTCTCGTTGTTCAATTGTCAGAAACGTTTTTCGTACACAATGATATATATAATATATATATAATTTAACTTAAATTGTACAACCATTACATTTAACTTGTTCAATGACAATATATACACTCAAATCATACTATATATATATAGCGGAAACGAGTAAATTGGAAATTTAACGTTGTTTTGAGACCTTTCTAAAATTATATTAATATTCTATTAAAAATGTCAGCATTGTTCAAAGTAGTATAGAGTATAAGTACGCTGCAAGTACACTGTATACAGTATCTAACTATAGCTAATAATGAACATTTTAATGACCCTCGTGATTTGAATAATATTTATCCACGCAATTCGAAATTCGAGTACGCTTTGCTTATAATGAGATAAATATACGCAATATATAAATTACATTTCAATAAGTTGGTAGTTTTAATTTTTCCTGCAATACAAATTAATATTAAATGAAAAAAATGGCAGTATTGTAGATTTCTAGGAAATGTTTCTATAAAATCACGAGTAGAAGGTACCTATATAAATAACAATTTCATAAATTTCTTTTATTTGCACTTTGAAACGGAAATTGTTTTCATGATAGCATCATAATTATACATTTTACAGAATACTAAAACAAAGCACACATTTTATTATTAAAACTAAAAAAAAAAAAACTATTAACGAGCTTACAAAGGTTACTCAATGGATGAGAGCTAAACTAGCCGGAATAAAAACTGTTACAGTGAATAACGAATATATTATGGTTATTGAAAAAAAACAAGACTCGACGAGTGGAAACTTCAGCTGCAGTAAGGACGATAGTACCCGCGAATAGTTCCAGAATAGGATGACGAAGGATGGTAGTGAGTACGTGCAGGACCAGGTGGGAGGAGGGGGGCGTGAAAGGGACAAAGTCGGTAAACCGAATCGGAAAGTATCGGGAAAAAAAGTCGAAAAGGATAAATAATGCCTTGCTAGTGCAGCGTCGGTCTACAGTCCAGTGATGAATATGTATGTGCAGAGAGTGGCGCCACAGTGTCCGGCACACAGCCTCTGACCGCCTGCCAAATTGGTTTCCAATCGTCTGGTTACGGCGAAAGTCTTTTGACGGTTTCTCCAAAGGGTTTCAAAAACTCTTGCTGTCACGAGTCAAAAATCGGTAGTGTGTCTATTTGTAATAATTAATTTTTTTTTTTTTTTAATTATCATTTTTACGAAAATATCGAACGGGTCTACTGAAGTGTAAGATTTTAGCGTTTTCACTCCGAGAGAACAGTAATATAATGAGACAGTTTGGTGCTTATCGCCTGACCATCCCGATTCGCTGAATCGTAGTAAATCAAGTGGTGTGTGTGTGTGTGCGTGTGTGAGTGTAGGTGTAACATAATAAGTATAATAATACATAATAGAAACGTTTTCTGCGTACAGTTTCCCGGATTAAAAACTACTCGAAGAAATGCAATTAAAAAAGTTTCATCGGGCACGGATATACGTATATACATACAGCTACTATACATACATACAGCAGCAGCAGCATCGCTGTGGCGGTAAACCGAACGAAGATTCCTACGAAATTAGTTAAATTTCGTTGCGACCGCAGGCTGCGTGTACGTTTAATAAATAATAATACCGTCGGCGCGTTCCGACGGTGTTGGGCGTTTTGAGACGTTTTTGTTCGCTCCGCTTCCGACGCGCTGCACGTCAATCAAACAACTATTTTAACGTTTAACTCCCGTGTCCGTTTATATTAACAGTTTTCACGCAGACTATATTATTATTATAACATGCCATTTTTGCGTTGGGAGACTTAACGCGTTTCCGGGCCGTTTTCCGGAGTTACGCCTTAAGGTATAACAAGCGTGTACACCTCCCGTGCCTGCTCACGCCGCCGCCGGTAATACCATAAAGTGCTGCAGTCGTCGCTGTCGGCAAAAATGTATATTTCATTATTACAACGACGATTAAAAAGTGAATAAAAAAATTAAGAATAAGATGCAAGTGATATATTGCACGATTTAAGTTGACGCGTTGTCACGGGACTTCGTAAAAATAATATATTATATTTTTACTTTGGAACCATTATAACGTTACCTTAACAGGAGAAGAGAATATTATTACAGGTAAGCATAAGTTTTTATTTTTGTCCAGTTAATATTAAATATATTATATTATTTATTAACGGCGGGAGGCGACTGAAACGATAATAATATAATAATCATATTAAAATAATTTATTACGCGTATAAGCACCGCAGATATTTCTCACCGAGCTCGTAAATTTCTAGACTTATTCGGATTCATAAGTTTGAAGTAAAATTATTGTGACGAAAGTCTGAATATCCGCTTTATACTTATATACGCATTGTGTATGACGTGTACATCGACGTGCAAAATCTGCAGTTGAGCCGCGGTAAGAAAGTGTTCGTGACGTTTTCAGTGACAATTATTTATATAAATGGATTTCATTATTTCGCCAACGATTTAAACGATTCCGCATCGCGTATTGCGTAACAATATTAATCATATTACCTACAGCAAGCCTCTGACACGCGATGGGTTTATGCGACACAAGTTGTAACATCTTTTATGGTATTGCGCTGGGAAGCGGATCGGGCAGGTTATATTATTATTGTTCCTTAACAATATGTCGAAACCGGGTGAATTACGCGTTTCCGTCGGATTCGACTCGATAATAACATCGCGGGACCCGGCGATGGTCGGAAAAGCAAGGGGAAAAAAA
>PVMI01061941.1:0-16677 GCA_008528875.1 Aulacorthum solani | reverse complement strand
AGTTTGGCTAGCTTAGGAACAATATAATATTTACTATTTATCCACCCGAATTTCATATATGTATTTTAAACTCTACATCAGAAATGGCTAGACACAAATTGTACAGCATTAAATTAATCCAAAAGGAAATTTCTGTACATCTTCTCAAAATAATAATATACAAGTAGGTACTTTGTGCATACGTTTGAAAATTAGTTCAACGTTTTTAGACGGGACCATTTTTTGAATAACGACCCCACATACATCAAATAAACAAATAACATATTAAAAATCAAATATTTTATTAATACTTTATGAGTTGAATAAATAATAAACAATCATAACGGATTGATCTAATAAATATAATATAATTATAAATATATTTCCAATGTTTAAATACAACTTAAATTTGTTATAATACATTTATATTTGCTATTTTGTTATGTTGTATTCTGTATATAAGCATTATTTACTAATTCCTCGACAGTCTCAACATATCATAATTATCGTGTTGTACCTGAGCCAAATATTGTAATACTTCTTACACGTTTTACTCATTTGACATATTCTATATATACCAGTACACTTATGATATATCGATTTATTTATGCATAATATAACATTCCGGAAATACTTTATTTAAACTAAGAAAATATTTATAAAAAGGTTATACTTAATGGTCTTTAAATCAATAATAAATAATAATCCGTAAACATTTGAAATTGAATTAATTTTCAAATTGTAATATATTAGAAAAAAATGTGTTTTCAACTGAATAATTGTTTCTTATAATGAAATATAACTATATAACACACGTAGTATTTTTTTTACATTTTTATCATCATCATCGATCATATTTCTGATTATCTGGATTAAGTCAGAGTTATAAAACCTCGATTTTACTCCAATACTTCTAATGTTGTTTTAATGGTTTACACTGTGTAGAATGTAAATCACAGACTAAAATGTAACTACGGTAACTATAGAAAAGGTTGGTCACTACAAAAAAAAATGTATTATAATATAAAATATTAGTAAATACTAGATTATTACATTGAGTAATTACAAATGGATGCAAATCAATCGATTAAAAATAATTGTTGTATAGTATTAAATTTTTTTGTGTTGTACGTACATTATTTATTTCATAAATTATAACCACTGGTCAACGCTTACAACAAAACCGCTATTTTATATGAAAATTCAAGAATGTGAATTTAATTGCTTTAGCCCAGTTTTTTTTTATTAAATTTCCGTAGCGAATAGATGGGTACCAGATTTTCAAGATGAACTGTGTCAGCACATTATATTATTTTATACATTTTATTATTTAAGGTTTAAAAAAGTTGATATAACATGTAAAATGTAAATGAACGGTTATGATATGATTTATTACTTTTAATTCTTCCAGACAGTTAAAGACAGAAAATTATATTACGTGTTTATAATGTAATTAATTATTATATTACCTACCCAGTGATCGGAGAACATAAAAAATAAAAATATTGTGCTACCTATGAGTAAATTGTTTATTTTATGTTAAAAATTCATTAGTGTTTTTTTTATACATCCACAGTATGCAATTATTTACATATTAAACAAGAGAAAAAAAACTCGTACAAATAAAATGATAAACAATCTAATTGAGAGTTTCAAAACACGTATGAAACTTAACTATTAACTTCATACTGTAATGCTATTGAATATCGAGACAGTAAAATATTAATACCCTCTTATAAGGGGTGTGCAAAAACCGTATTGCATATACAAACTCAAGGTTACAGCTATACTAATGACCAGCCACATCCGTAATTACTGTATCTGATATCGTGGAAAAATATAAACATCGAAAAACATAGGTAGAAATAAAGAATATATGCACACAATATATTATGTAGCTACGCTATATTTAATTTTAGTCTATACCAGCTAATTATTGTCGGGTCTGTTATACGTACTTACTCTACACGTAGCCATTATATAAATGTGTAGATATATGTATTATTATTTTTTTTATCACTTCTTCATTTAGGTAATTATTGGTACTAATAACTGTTTTAACAATTACACAGTTAGCCTACAACAAACTAATATACAATGGGCAGGCTTATAAAAATGGTATTCCCAGTAAAATCTTCTTAAATTATTTAATACTATTACAATGATTATTTTGTAAAACATACATAATATGGATATAACGCTACTCGTTTGTTTTAGTAGAAACGGTTAATTTTTTATTGACCAATCGTTATTATGCACTTAAGTATACATATCTATATTACGGCGATAAGTGGTAGGCCATATAATAACATTATAGAAATATTATGATAAATTAAATGAATTAGATTATTGAATAACTTTCGGGTCCTGTTCATAAATTATAACCTACCGATTTTACGCAATAATATTTTCTAATCGACGAAGAAATAAGACAGGTTCAAGATAGAGTAAACTATAAACTTTCTCGATTAAACATGCAATGCTAAATAATTAAAAATGAATCATAATTCCGCATTGCTAGAATTTTACTTGGGAAATGTAGACTTAAATAGACAAGTATTAAAAAAAAAAAAAAAATTGTGACAAGTTATACATAGAGTACTAAAAACATTAAATCGACTTGGTTAAATTATTTCTATTGTGTTGTAAATATTATTTTTTGCGTAATATAAATTATTAAATATTCCCACGTGTTAGTAAACAAAATACAGAGTATTATAATAAAGAAGGTTAAGTCAATTTCATGTACTTAAAAAATAATTTCATGGTTCATGCATATTGCCGGAAGTTATTTTTAGTGTGCATTGGAGTCGAAACACTTTGAATGCTTATTTGTTTAACAGTTCATTATCCCACTAATTAACATCTAATTGGAAAAGTTACTCCCGACACTTTTACAGGATGTCAATGCTATACATAACATTCAGTATTTCAATATCACGTTACGCGGAATGAATTTTATAAAAAAAATAAAATGCTTGATTTTGTTAAATGAATGTTCTATCGTGATTTAATACTACTGAATAGTTCTAAATATATAATCAACCGTAGGAAAGCTATTAAAAATAATTATTTATTTCTGTACAAAAACTGAAGAAAACACATTTTACCTATATATATTAGTTTTAAAATTGTAAACATTTTGAATATTCCTCATTTACCGTTTTTACATTATTGTTCAGTGAACTTAGACTATTTGTAAGTAAATTTCACTGTGAAAAATTCTTTGAGGAAAGCATACAAGTATCAATATATAACAACGCCTATGAAAGAAATACTTATACATGTAATTTAAATAATTTAATTCGTAACAAAGAATGATGATCGTTCGTAGGTCATTCATGATTAATCTGGAAATCCAACTGTATAAAATATAATACTTATTGCATTTTCACCAATTCAATACCACGAAATTGTTTTTTTTTCTCTGTCGGCAAAATTTAAAATTATATGTTTTGTATGTCTGTATATATTATATGAGATGATATGATATGCTGATAATGCTGTAGAAATAAAAAAAATATAATTAATATACCTCTACTACTTGCTATAGTGGCAACTTTATGAGAAACTTTAAACAGATAAATAAATAATTTGATTTTCAAGAAATGTTGCACTGAAAATTGTTTAACATATTTTGTACGCGTGGTACATTATTTTATCTTCACTTGAGTACACCTAATTGTATGTTATTATAGACACAAATAATTAATAAAAATAATAATCAGTTACTCTTTTATTAAAATAATCTTTACAATCATATACTAGGTACAAGGTACATAGGTAATAGGTAGGCTTGTAAGAATAAATAATAAGAAAGAGTGTTGATACAATTAACAACGACTGGTGTTTATTAGTAGCAAATGAATTTGGTCTAGGAAACTATTCTTTAAAAGCATTCTGTTACTTAAACATTAATATAATCAGTGTGTTTTCATTGGTACTTAGAGTCTTCCACACTAGGTAGTTCATTAATTATTTACATTTTTAGGTCTTTACATAATCATATAATATATGTATAAGGACGAATATGCTATTATCTCCTGAGCTCAAAATATATTGTTAATCAAAGTAAGAGTTTTTTTTTATTTTTAATATAGAAAAATCTTACCATGAGTTATCTGTAATAGATATCACCTATTATTGGATATTACCTTGTGCATACTTTTATTACCTAAGTTAAATAATAAATATATAGAAGTTATATCAGCATAATATTAATGAGCATTTATATAGTTGCTATTATTATATTATGGCGTATACATAACCCATAATATTATAATCTTGC
The DNA here is from genome assembly GCA_008528875.1 of Aulacorthum solani. NCBI lineage: Eukaryota > Metazoa > Arthropoda > Insecta > Hemiptera > Aphididae > Aulacorthum > Aulacorthum solani. The sequence goes on along the minus strand of PVMI01061941.1, from coordinate 12,410 downwards.
AGCTTTGCATTTTACGCTTTCCTTATGAATTCTGCACGAGTGTCTTTTTGTTACGTGTTTATTTGTCAAATAACGCATTTTTACCAAAGACGTCCGTATTAATTATCTACAGACTACAGTATTCTTCTCGCCTAATCCATTATAGCGTATATGTTGCCTACTGTCATTATAACATTGCGTATGAGTATATTATAGTCGTGTATATACATCAACTGGAGAATCACGATTCAGAAACACATAATATAAAAAGAGGACTTTTCTAAAACGTATGTATTATTTTCTCGGAAATTATACATTGAGAAGAAGATATACCTGCGTAATTTACTCCGGAAACCTGACGTAATCAAATATATTATTATAATTGGTATATAATATTTATATATGATACTCTGGCCAATAGTTGCCGGTTGTTCGTGTTTGTTGCAACTTGTAGCAGTAGCGACACACCACAATCAATTCAGTCGGATACTGCATGTAATCCGCGCGGGTGCCTGCCGACCTGAAATTATATGTATAATCGTATTACATATGATATTACATGTGCCGGCGGGCTTCGATAGCATATTTTATAATCCACTTTTTGAGGGGGGGGGACGATACAAATAAACGGACACAACGATAAAGTGCCAAAAATCGCGTTTAATGCCGGCTCGGAATTCCGATTGTATGTTTAGGATTACTGTTAACGCGAACTCTATAGGTATTATAATAAGTATAGGTACAACAAAAACAGCATCAATATGAATATTGTATATAGGTATTGCACGTGTACTCGATGGCTGATAGTATAATATATGCATTATCGCCATGCATTATCGACGATGACGAACCGTGTAAACCGATCCGATGTACGTATATATTCACATCTAACAATTTAGCGTGGCACACATCTAATATATTACAACAATATTAGTATTGTGTATGCGTTACAAAAATAATACGGACCAAACGCCTTGACAAATAAACAATAATGATAATAATACGATAGACACGGCGTAGTGTATAATAATATTGTAATATTTACTCGATGGTCCAGAACAATGCTGAGCCGCTGTGCGCTGAAACGGGGTCGATCCTGTGTAAACATCCGTTGAATTATCTCCGGTCAAACTCTCGAGGCGTCAATTTATACTGATCTATTATGTATATAATGTACAGTCTACAATATACATACATTAAAATTAAACTATCGCCTCGCGTTTAACGGTATTATCAATTCCACTTTATATTATTATTATTGCGTTCCATCGTCCCCTCCCCTCCCTTATAGGCTATAATATGCAATACGCGTACATATTGTATTTATGCAGGTGAGCGATGTGTGAAAATAATCGTACGAATGATATCGTCAACTTCCTATTACTTACTTACGTAATTTCATCGTTAAATCTCCGGCTGCAGTCGTCATTAGTTTATCGAATTTTCGTTAAACCGACAGATCATATTTCATGTATCGAGTGATTAATCGATCGGAATATATACCTACCCGACGTTACCATCTACTTATTAGAATATGCTATGTACCTATATTACACGCGTTGTTGTTATTAATAATACTCGGGAACTGCGATAGATGGTTCAAAAAAGCTTTTAAACGGTTTTAGATTATAGTAACGATAATCGAAATAATATACGTTTCCCCTTATTTTATATACAAACACTATAAGGGATATGGCTATACATAAAATCGGTTATCGGTATATGTTAAACAGACGCTCGAAGCATATGTATATGATGTACCTATACACGATGAAATGATGTATTTAACTGACCATTTAGATGTGCTTTCGAAAGATAAATTGTTCCATACACATATTTTTCCGAAAACATTACATCTATGTCGAGTAAATTATTTAAAAATATACATTTTTTTTTAAGTTTAAATTATCAAAGTATAAAATGACAAGAGGATCCCTCGTGGCCGTGATGGTCCTCTAATCTGGTCATCTAAACTTTAAAACCTCAAGAAACAACTATTGATTCAATCTCTGATGTTATAATATTTATCTGATACACTGCATTTTTATAGATAAATGTATTCGGTTTTAAATCAAAGTATACCTAGATACTTATAAAAAAAATTAACGAACCTAAAAGACCTATGTAATGTACATAATAATTGTACCTATGTACAAATCTCGTAGTGTTATAAATATTTACAACTATTGTTTGAATAGTCTGGACAGTGGACGGGTCTAGGCTTAAATAAAAATTTGAAAGTTCTGTTCAAGTTCATTAAATTCAAAAAAGTCTAATTCGGTTTCGTTTACAAAAATCAGGGTTCGTAATTTCTTGTACAATGTCATTATTCATCACTATCACCTATATTGTAATGTAATGTTGTGGTAATAAGCGAATACGATGTGTACCAGCTATAGAAAATATTTATTCGTATGTACCTAGCCGGCCGCCATGCAGTTGTGTTTGTATTCTGTTTATTTCTGTCTACATCGTCTGCGCCGATCGACAGTCTCCGAGTAGTGTTGTCGAGGCTTCTAGACTCTTGACTTAAACGATAGTCCAATAATAGGCAATACATTATCGTATAATATCAACCATAAGCATATTATTATTATTATTATTATAATACATCGGCGCGCCGTCGCCATTAGTAAATATTCGAACGGTGTGTATTGACGCGCTTATAGAACACAATGGACGGTCGCTGTAATGTCGGACAGACCATAATATTATGTAGGTACGTATTAATGTATTATAATATAAGCGCGGGACGTGTGTCCGCTCATCATGGGATGTGCCGCCGCGCCGCTGCATCGGCGGGTATAGGAATCCGACCGACCGGCCGCTTGCGACCTCGTGTGTCGGCGGCGGTGTTGTGATCAAGGGGTGTCTAGGGTATTGTTTTTGACTTACGAGCCGACCGGATTTGGACCTTGACGTCTGAGGAGGTGTAACGCGTGTGCCTGTTGGTGATGGTATGTCAGTATGCTCGGTGTATTTATGCGTTTTGTCCATATAAACGCATATTATATCCTATGATAATAATAATATAACTATACATATACGTATAATAATAATAAAAATGAGTAATAGCATAAGAGCTTGTTTTGTTTTATTTCTGAAAATGTAATAAAACGTCTTTACTCCATACGTGACAGTAATGATTGATATCAATTTTTGGATCACATAATGTAATACATAATACCTAGTTGTTTTTTGTTTGTATTCGAAATCAGTAAAATATTCTAGTGTAGTTGTATAATATATTCCATATAATATTATTAAAGATACACTCAACTGTACAACATGCTCATAGTCTCAAAAAAAGTTTTAATTTTGGTAATTTTGTAAAATTGCTTTTATTTACAGATGCGATATTAAGATTTTATTTATATATTATGCATAAATATAAAGAAAATGATGATATCTAAGTTTATTTTACTAATAATACAACATTTTATTTGCTTATATTATTTTATTTATTGAACTTCTTCGTGTACACGCGTTAAAGTCTTTGTGGTCGCCATATAATATCATTATAATACTACAGCCAACTATGAATTTTTAACTCGTCTTCGCATATCATATAGCTACCCATATAGTGACACTAGCTTAGCCTTTATAGCAATCGTAAAATAAATAAGTGTTAATATCATATTATACATATATTCACCTATAAATGAACTACTCACTAATTATGTATACAAATGTATCAAGTATTCACCATAGATTTTCAAGAGATACCAAACAAAAAAAAACAATATTTATATCTAATGCCAAGTTTTTCACACACTTTATTATTAGTATCGTAATGTTATTTATTCCCTAAAGAAAATGCATTGCAAATCTTAATACAAGAACAATATAACTTTTGTGTGCATTAAAATAATGATCAACAAATCAACAATATATATGCATAAATCGAGCGATCGAGACATACCATAATACGTTTCAAGGGTGCTCATGCAGTCGGAAATTTAAAAGTATAATGTTTTTTTTTTCCAGCGGTTAGCCACTTATCTTATGTATACAAGAAGGTAGTCTGCGCATATAATATACATACGATTATAAAGCAACGAGAGTGAATTGTTTTGAGACAAACGGAGGGACAAAACTATAGTCGTCCACTATTTAAAATTTACATTAAAAGCCCAATTATATGTCGATCGAATTTAGGTGGCCGTATATCGACTTTCCAAAGATCGACGGTATAATTAAAGTTGCAGCTATCTCTGTGGTAGTTTCTCGATTGGTAGGTGCATCGATTTTGATCTATATAATCTGCAAATAAAGACAAAATGTTGAGTACCTACTATCTAGGTATAGTACCTATATAGAATATTATATGTGTACAATAATCGAATTGCAAACGTGAAATTAAGCGTACGGTATATCGTGCACGGAATTCGATTGTTGGAAATGAATAGCGGTCGTGCGCAGACATTATAACCATTACCTCCATCGTCCGGAGTGCGGTCTGCGTATCCACGAGCCAGCCTCAAAGCGCGATTATCGCTCAACCACATGATCAGATCGCTGGATCGTCGACCGTTTGAATAAAATAAAATACTTTCAGGCCAGAAGTGTTGTTGTTGGACGACTTAGGCTTGTGAATTGAAAAATAACGTAACCGAGGGCAAGGACATTAATCTTTTGTTTTAATGTTTTCAATATATTATATTGTTGTTTCCGAATTGGAGAAAGTCCCATATGTGCATTCGTATTAATCAAGAATCGAGATAATTACTTATATAATATAATATGTAATGCCTACATATCAAGGACGATGCACCAGTGCGTGTGGGCCAAGGAAAATGCATACACTTATAATATATATAAATTATGATGCCATAATTGCAACGCACACACTTCAAATATGAAGTATATAATATGGCTACGAACGATGTAATAGTTTAAAATGCACTTACAATTTAAATTCAATGTGATTAACCTTCAATTAGACTTACGACCAGATAATAATTGAATAAAATAACTCACAAGTACCTGTATCTACAAATAAGCTTATTTTTTTTTACTATTCATATTTTTTCAATTTTATTAACTATATTGATAGTTTGAAAGGTTTTATAATATGAAAAATATAGAAAAAATCCTGTGGATAGAGTCAAGAGTTCGTATTATGTTTCAAACAACATTTCGAACGATGCATATACAAACGCAAGGGTGCAGTTTCCAATAGAACTTGGTCATGTGGGTTATGTTGTCTGCAGGTTACATAATATGGTTCGTGTATTTATATATTATTATCGTTTAAAGGCTGTCTGCGAGGTGTAGTTTTTGTTATCGCCCACTTTCACGTGCAGCAGCATGCGATTCCTTATATTATTATACCTGCAAAGCGGCGCAACAACAATAAACTATATGTATTAAATAACATATAGAATACGAATCCGACGTTTTTGGGCGCTACCTACCCAGTTAATCTTTCAATAGTTTATAATATACAACACAACCCACGACACTCCCATATAGTCATATAGATGCTATTTAGTATGTTATACATGTAGGTATACGTATATATCTGAACACACACGACCGCTATATCGGTCTGGCAACACGCACACTGTCATTTTTTCTCCCTGTCCACAAGTCCTCGAATTACTTCCTGCGTTCAATGCGCTGGCTGCACTTGTCGACCACACGCTGAAGCAGACTTACAAGGAGCTGCTCTTTCGTGGTCGATCACATATGAAAAGGAATCGATGCTGCACAGACTCAAGTTACTCGTATTTAGGTATATATATATATATTATATAGGTAGGTAGTGTTCTTCGCATCGTTATATAATGATTCACAAAATGTGCGTTCAAATTACTTGATGAATAACAGCCATTGCAATGAAAAATCTGCGAATATATGTACCTATGTATGTATAATTTTTATGTTAAGCGCTACATAACTTATATCTGTATTTATTTTAACGGTAATATAATCACACACCGTGATCAATGAAATGCCCTGATTTAAAACGAAGTCAAAGTGTATGATTATTCTCGTGTAGGACTGCAATAATAATAATAATGTTAAATGTGCATATTATATTATATCAAACATTTTTTAAATTTTTAATGTACTTCACGCGATCCATAGAACCAAATTTTAAATAACAACTTGATATTATATTATGCTCACCAGCGATACGAATTATTTACGATATGATAATGATACATTTTGGCATGTAAAAATATACATATAATAATTATTAACTGAGTGTGTTATAAACGAAGGTGATAATTCTTCGGTTACGAAATGGTAATAATTCCTAATCATATACGTTTATGACTATAGTGAGTTCTACTTCATCACAATCGTGTGCCGCGGAGAAAAATGTAAATTAAGGACCTTCAGAAAAACACCTGAAGAAACCATTTATTATTTTACGAAAACCCCGAAAGAACGTGCGGAATGTAGTTCGTGCTGTAGATCGATATACCTATCCATTTTTTTTCTCATCTTGACACTATAATATATTGATATATTATGTATAATAGTCTATATGGATAAAAAACTAAAAACTTATATTTATTTAATCCAAACAATTCGGTAAATTCTAGATTAAATATTTCAGTTTTTTTACAAACAATTCGCTGTATAATCTTCATTGTGTAATAACTTATTAATTTGACTATATATGGAGTTTATTAAACTTTAAGGAAGTAGCCGACATTTCAAAAAATGTTCATCTTCAGCCATTTAACACATTTATTATTTACATCATCAGATATTCAGATCATAAAATTATGGAAAATTGGTACCAAAAACATATCAGTATTATTTTCATTTGCAGTTGTGTGAATTTATATTATTAAGTTGCAGAATCATACTTTTTAATTCGTGCTAAATATCTGTTTGCCTTGAAATGAAATGACCACTATATATTTAATATTAAATGTATTTAAAGTTAAACAGTATGTATGAGATGATTGAGATGTAATTTATAGTCAGATCTTTTGGCTAGATTGAAAAACTCGTGTTTCTTTAATCAATAATTAAAATGTAATAATTTTTGTATTTTTTTTAGCCAATCCACGATCTCCTTGCAAAAAATAAAAATTTATAATGACTTGATAGAATAATCAACTAGTGGTATTGTAGGAAATAATACCGTACACGTGCAATAATATTATGATACTCAAATTAGTAATCCCACGTGTAGAGTCTGATACTTGGTGTACCGTACACTGTTCGTGTATCGTTTAATCATCGATCATCATACGCAACGCTATGGCTATTCTGGTACGTCCAGTTGTTCTCATAAATCACTTCCAAACATAATTTTAAAGGAGATGTGATATTTTATCTGAAACACGCGTGTACTGGCTATTATATTATTATACTATGGCGGCATGTCTGATAATATACGTCGCCGATACAAAACGTTTATCCGTCTGTCGGTCGCTATACGCGCCTGTAGTATTTTATAATATGCTTCCCTATGGTATATACTAATTATGTAGTATATTGGTATAGTGTACATTATACCCCTCTTCAGGACGAGGTTCTTGCGGAGTCCAAGGTCAAGGTGACTGTGTTGAGATGTTGGACCATAGTCCATAATATTATATAACGTACAAATATACAAATGTTTGTATAAAATATAAATATATTACATTATTTATAAGTTTAACTTAAAGGTGCGGAACGTTTCACAACGCCGTGCCATCATGCGCACCGTGACGTCGTCATGCAGAGTCCAAATGATATATATGGCATATACCTCCACTGATAAGTTACAGGAGCGGTATATGGTTAGGGGACAGTGTAACCACCCGCTGGGCCGACGGTCTTTTCGGGGGTCCACTGGGGAACATTATACGCGTTAGCGGTGAGAAGACATCGGAAATGTCTACATCTCAATACTTGCTACTTGCTAGTGCTGCAATAGAATCCGAGAGCTTATATATTTCGTATATATTAATTAAAGACTTCACTGGAAATATACTAGCCACTTTCCAATATGTATGTTTTATATTATGTCATTAAATGCATAATATGCATTGTACATTTATATGCCATGAGTCAGTATTGTTCATAATTACAATTTAGAAATTATAAATATACAATTCAATTAATCAATTTAGGATATAGTATTATAATAAAACTAAACGAATATTTCAATGTAAATGTTTACAATTAATGTATTTATTAATTTTTCTTAAAACATTAAATTTGTTAACATAAATAAGACTGGGTGAGTTGTGTACAATTATATTCTAAAAAAATGTATTTCCAATCTTGTCTTCGATCTTGATTATATTATATTGAATCCCAATAGTTTTTTATCCTTCGAAAAGCGATTATTTTCGTATGGCATATTTCCAAGATAATTCTACCGTACATTATATAATATTAAAATAAATGTTTGTGTTAAAATAATATTGGTCACAAATGCCGATGGTTAACGTAGGTATGCTGTACCCCCACTCATAATCCCACGTTCAAACACTGAAATATAAATTATAAAAACAATGCAAATGACATTCTGATTTAAACACTAGACTGTACATTTTAGACCGAAACTATAGGTATGTTAACTTAACTATGCTATAATGTTTGCTTTAAAAACATTTCATATTTTGTCTTACAAATTAACGTGTTACTGCTAAAAAGCTATGATTTGGGTTTTAAGTAAGCACAAATATTGATGAAAAATGGATGTTATTAATATGAAATAAATATTATATAATGAGTATAAATTGTACATAAAATGTTTGATATTTAAAGAGGTTTAACAGAGTAGGTACTATTATAACAGATTATATGCTATTTTTTAACTATGACAAATTTACATAAACCTGATATAATAATAATCTGTTACTAAGTATAATAGCATCTAAATTTATTACATAGTTACGAAACAATTCTAAAACATAATATAATAATCATAATTATAGTGGTTATCGTATATATATATAATATATATATATATATATATTTTAGGTATAAGACATTTTTATTTATTGGATGAAGACAACTATTATTGTTTAAACTTTTAATAGCCGCCTTCGATAACTAGGTTTATATTCACCCACATTTCACTGCTGACCACACATTAATAATAAATATGCCAGTGAAACTCCTACTTCATATTATGACTAAGATACAACTAGTATATAAGTCAATCACCGTCATTTAGTAAGATTGTTAAATTTCTTACGAGAAGAATTGCACATTTGGTTTGAACATAATATTTGAACGAATATTTTTGTTGCTAATTAAATGCCTATCACAATAATCAAAGCTATATAATTAATGACTTACATAATATACTTGGATTAACTTTCCAAGAAGAATATTATTTAAAATACTGTAAACGACTATACAGTTTCTTATTTTCAATATTGTTGGTTATTTGAATGTCAAATATGTATGTGCCTTATAAATTATAATTATTTTAAACAAAAACAGAATAATTCTTATTAGAAAGAAGAAGTTTTTATTGCCACAGGACACTCTTTAAATTATACAAAAATCTAGTATGTTAAAATATAATCCTTTACTTTAAAATTTAAAAAATAAGAATTGAAATAAATGCATTATTGAAGGATACAAGTGGGGTGAACATGCTTAGTGAATCACCATGTGTCTATATACAAGTAGATGAGGTACGTATAAATACATGTGACGTATAATAATACGCAGGTGAATTGTTCAGACTGGTCATTAGCGTAACCTACGCGGCATCCACTAAACTCTGTTACTAATTTTTTTTTTTTTAAAGGAGGAAAAAAACACCTGAATTTTCCACAGTTAACAACAGAATAATAGTATAATGGTATTAGTGGCATTGTTTTCGTCATCACCCCATCACGTTTTATCCCTGAACAATATACAGCATAATAATATAATAACGATGATACAAGTAAATTCTTTCTTTTTGTTGTTTTTGTTTTCGTATATAGCTAAACAACAGATCGTTGCAAAAGACTGGAGAACGTCGAAACCCACGTCTCAAACTCACACCCCGACTTCCTGTTGGTCGTTGATCCGTAGTTCCCGTATGATCCCGCAGCTTATAATATTTTGTGTTCAGCATACCGGTCGGAATTGACCAGTGTTCACACGGTATAACGTGGACACCGAGGACAGCCCGATAGTGTTTGATCACTAGGTTTCGAATATAGTCTAATATGCAAATATTATAATTGTCGACTGTTTATATACATATTTATCAGTAATTTAAGCTCGAGTGTACTCGATTAGCTACATGTATACGTATATAATACCAAGATACAATTTAATTTAAATTGCATTTTAATATCATAAACATAATGTCAATATTTGAATTACACCTACTGGTTTATGATTTTTCATTTTTATAAACTATTTTAACACTAAAAACGGTTTATTAGTTATTAATAATGTAAATTATTTTTTAAAATAATTAACAGTAATCAGTTGAATAGAAATTACATTTTTTTTTAAATATTTATATCAAAAAAAAAAGTTTTGTTTAATAGCTCTATCTTCTATATACGTATACACCTATATATGTATTATAAAATATATTGAATCGATTCTTTCGGTCTTACCAACAAAGGTTGATAATTGTTTAACGAAATGAATCGATTATATAATTTAGAAAAATGTATTATAATAATTATGCAAGGTATTGTTCAAATAATATATCTTAACAAAAAAACAATTTCAAAGCCTAAAAAAAGTTGTCTACATTATGAGACGTGCTATGTTTATGTTCTAAAGACAATCTACAAAACAAAACAATTGCTGTACATATATATGTATAGCTTAATAAGACCCTAGCCTACAAGAGGTTAGATGGCTATAGGAAAAAACGAACTGAATTCAAGGAAGCGTGCAGATATCTACTGACCACAATAAACATGAAAACCAAGGTCAAAATTAAGCTAGCTAGGATATCGTGAGATTACTAGGTATTGGTACACTATCCGTATACACCATACGCTTATAATATAACCGTTACAGATGTGACCAGAGAGGGGATAAGTCGATGTGAATATTATACATATAGGCATTTCTGGAGTGTGCACAAACTTAACACACAGAAAAAACCCCATCACGCGACTGCAGAGTTTCACAACAAATTGATGGTCTGGAGTTCTAGCAAACGTATAATTATAATCGGTCTTAGGATTGTTATTCTCGTTGTTGATAAGATAATATAATATTTGCATAATACTATATAATACTGAATGATCGTACAATGATATGAAAACACAAGCACGTATCATACCTATCGACTTTTTAATCGCATTCCGAAATAAAACATGGTAATTCGATACATTGAATCGGACGTTTTACAAATATCAAGTACCTATGCCAGGATTATTAATTTCAATGAGACTCATTTTCAAAAATACCTGATCGATAAAACAATTTTTAAGCGGAAATGGATTGTTTGTTCATAGTCAATAAAACAATGCAGCAGTCACTCGATATATATATCGTTGTCCATGCCGCCATCATAAACTGTTAGAATGTCACATACGCCTTTCCGTGGTCCGCCACTATAGTAATTTGTTTAATTATATGTTCACGGGTCGATGAAATTTATTGGCAAAACGTCATAGGTACTCGTCGTAGGATGAAAACAGAAAGTGACTCGATTCATTCACAGAAGAGCGCACGTGGAAAGTAGTTGCCAGCGGGTTCCAGTTAATAACTTAACACGTCGTCTAGCTTTGTTTGGTTGTATAGAAAATCATAAAATTTGTCGAAAAGATACCCGGTAGCCATGGCGTTTTCACAATCTGTACGTATAGATCTCTAATATTCGTGGGTATTTTGATTTTTTGAAAATATTGTAGAAACAACAAATGTTACTAACATAATTTTTATTTTAACTGATGTTGTGTTTGCATTGTTTTTAATAAAGGCAATGTAAGTGTTATTTATTTTATTGTATGTTTAATTCAACAATTTAATATTGAAATAAACGCAATAAAAAATTATGAAAAAATAATAAATTGCACGTACCAATGCTTATTAAGAATGAGCTCGTGTAATAAATCTGTGTAGTATATAACAACTAATGATAGCACAAAGAGTCGTTTCATGGGTTAAATGATGTAATTGAATACCAAATAAATATTATTTATCGTCTTGACTGCATATTAGTGGTTACCCAACATACACATGAGCAATTATTATAGCAGTTTGTATACATTTCAAATAATCATTTGTGTATATTGGTTATCTTACACATAAGATATCTTCCATGTGGTAGGCATAAATCGTGTGGATATTTGTATAAAAAAAATNNAAAAATAAAAACCGAGAAACGTTTAACGCGATCGTTGATCCGTATCAGCACTGTTCGCATTATAAAACCTGTTTGTGTTTTCGCTTTTGTCGTTACAAACACCATGTGTGTATTTTGACAAGTCAGCCGTTTAACATCAGTCCGTTTTGCCGCCCAAATAAATCAAACAGCAGTTTTGAATTTT
>PVMI01061934.1:0-11051 GCA_008528875.1 Aulacorthum solani | reverse complement strand
ATTCCATGGCCCATTACAGAGACTTTGCGGCCTTTATAGGTGCCGGTGTAGCCCAGCATCCCGCGCACGTTGTTCACTTCTACCGGATTTTCCAGGAAGGTTTCAGCAATGTGCTTTGCACGCAGCGGATCGCCAGGCATCAGCACGACGTCTGCGAAATCGCCCATTTCAGCATTAATATGAGGGGTTGCCATTGTTTAATCCTTGTTAAATTGCTGATTTACAGCATGTTCTTGCCATAGTCCATCTCGGACAGGCCAAAATAGTGTGCAATTGTCTGACCAATATCGGCGAAAGTTTCGCGGTAACCGAGTGAACCCGGCTCGACTTTCGGTCCGTAGATAAGAATCGGAATGTGCTCACGCGTGTGTTCAGTACCTTCCCACGTCGGGTCACAGCCGTGGTCAGCGGTCAGGATCAGAATGTCATCTTCTCCGACTAACTCCATCAGCTCAGGCAGACGACGGTCAAACAGCTCCAGCCCGCCCGCATAACCGGCAACATCACGACGATGTCCCCAGGTTGAGTCGAAATCAACGAAGTTAGTGAAAACAATCGCCTGATCCGGCGCGGTTTTCATCTCCTGAATCGTCGCGTCAAACAGCGCATCCAGACCGGTCGCTTTGACCTTTTTGGTAATGCCCTGCTCAGCATAGATATCGGCGATTTTACCCACGGAGATCACGTGACCGCCCTTCTCATCCACCAGCTTTTTCAGCATGGTGGCGGATGGCGGCTCGACTGCCAGGTCGTGACGATTGCCGGTACGCTCGAACTGACCCGCTTTGTCGCCCACAAACGGACGGGCGATAACCCGGCCAATGTTGTAGCCACCTTCGGTCAGCTCTTCACGGGCGATTTCGCACAGCGCATAGAGACGATCCAGACCAAAGGTCTCTTCGTGACAGGCGATCTGGAACACCGAGTCCGCAGAGGTATAGAAAATCGGCTTGCCGGTTTTCATGTGCTCTTCGCCCAGCTGGTCGAGGATCACCGTACCTGAAGAGTGGCAGTTCCCGAGATAGCCCGGCAGATCTGCGCGCTCGACCAGTTTGTCCAGCAACTCCTGTGGGAAGCTGTTCTCTTTGTCGCTGAAGTAGCCCCAGTCAAACAGCACCGGCACACCGGCGATCTCCCAGTGGCCTGACGGCGTATCTTTACCTGACGAAAGCTCGCTGGCGTAAGCATACGCGCCGGTGATTTTCGCCTCAGGATCCAGACCTGCCGGGAAGCGGCCGGTAGACAGCTCTGCGGCTTTGCCCAGACCCAGCGTGGTAAGATTAGGCAGATGCAATGGGCCTTTACGTCCCTTGTCTGCTTCACCCCTGAAACAGGCTTCGGCGATGTGACCTAACGTATCCGAACCTGCGTCGCCGAATTTATCGGCATCTTTACTGGAGCCAATTCCAAAGGAATCGAGAACCATAATAAAAGCACGTTTCATGCAAGTCTCCTGCGCATCGGCGCGTGACAAGTCAAAAAAAAGCGATCAGATCAGTATACCCGAATGCATCGCGGCTGGCACCGGTTACCGGTCAGTTAGCTGATATCGCTCACACGGCGATAGACAACCGGCGTCTCAGCCGGGGCGGAATCACCGAGCACCAGCGCGGCTTTGACCGCCGCGGCGGCCTGCTGCCATTTGTCTTCGCTGCTGGCGTGAATGATCGCCAGTGGACGCTGCGCATCGGCACGTTCGCCCAGGGTGATCATGTCGCTTAAGCCGACGCTGTAATCAATGCTGTCGCTGGCACGCTGACGTCCGCCACCCATTGCCACCACCGCCAGACCCAGCGCACGGGTATCCATGCTGCTGACGATGCCTGGCTGGTCGGCATACACCGGCTTGCTCAGCATGGCTTGCGGCAGATAAGCGTCGTAGCGTTCCACGAAATCGGCAGGTCCCTGCTGGGCAGCGACCATACGACCAAATATCTCGGCTGCTTTGCCGTTATCCAGCACCGTCATCAGCTTCTGACGCGCTTCGGTGTCGCTGGCGGCCAGTTTGCCGGAGACCAGCATTTCGCTGCAGAGCGCCAGCGTCACTTCCAGCAGGCGCGGATTCCGCTCTTCGCCGGTCAGGAAGCGAACCGCTTCACGCACTTCCAGCGCGTTACCGGCTGAGGAGGCGAGAACCTGGTTCATATCCGTCAGCAGTGCGGTGGTCTGGCAGCCTGCGCCATTAGCGACGCCAACAATTGACTGCGCCAGACTTTCTGACGCCTCATAGGTTGGCATAAACGCACCGGAACCCACTTTGACATCCATCACCAGTGCATCCAGCCCTTCTGCCAGCTTCTTCGCCAGAATCGAGGCGGTAATCAGCGGGATCGAATCGACGGTGGCGGTGATGTCACGCGTGGCGTAGAAACGCTTATCCGCCGGTGCCAGCGAGCTGGTCTGGCCGATAATCGCCACACCCACCTGCTTGATGATCTCGCGGAAGCGATCATCGCTCGGGAAGATATCGAAGCCCGGGATCGCTTCCAGTTTATCCAGCGTGCCACCGGTATGGCCAAGGCCACGACCCGAGATCATCGGGACATATCCGCCGCAGGCCGCGACCATCGGCCCTAACATCAGCGACGTCACATCGCCGACGCCGCCGGTCGAGTGCTTATCCACCACCGGGCCATTGAGATTAAGTGATTTCCAGTTCAGTACCGTACCGGAATCACGCATCGCCATAGTCAGCGCGACCCGCTCAGGCAGCGTCATGTCGTGGAAATAGATGGTCATCGCCAGCGCGGCAATCTGACCTTCCGAGACGGTGTTATCACGCACGCCATTGATGAAGAAGCGAATCTCCTCTTCAGTCAGCGCATGGCCGTCACGTTTTTTGCGAATAATTTCTTGTGGCAGGAACAAGGTAACCCCCCGGTTCAGGGAAATCAGGATGGGGAACAGGCGGTCAGCGACCGCCTGAAGGATCAGTAACCCGCTTTGCTGGTGTCGCTGTCATGACCCAGGGTGTTGAGCAGGCTCGCCAGCAGGCTTGATGCACCAAAGCGGAAATGACGCGCATCGGCCCAGTCGGCACCCAGCGTCTCTTCCGCCATTTTCAGATAGATAGCGGCATCTTCAGCGGTGCGCACGCCACCAGCGGGCTTAAAGCCAACCTGCTGGCTGACGCCTTTATCGCGGATCACGTTCATCATGATCTGCGCCACTTCAGGCGTGGCGTTAATCGGCACTTTACCGGTAGAGGTTTTAATGAAATCGGCACCGGCATCAATGGCAATCTCAGAGGCCTGACGGATCAGCGCTTCCTGCTTCAGTTCACCGGTTTCGATGATCACTTTCAGCAGCACATCTGCTTCGGCACAGGCGGTTTTACAGGCTTTTACCAGATCGAAACCGACCTGACTGTTACCGGCGATCAGCGCACGATACGGGAACACCACATCCACTTCATCGGCACCGTAGGCGATAGCGGCGCGGGTTTCTGCCAGCGCAATATCAATGTCGTCATTGCCGTGCGGGAAGTTAGTCACCGTGGCGATGCGGATCTCCGGGGTGCCCTGCTCGCGCAGCGTTTTACGGGCAATCGGAATAAAACGCGGATAGATACAGATTGCGGCGGTGTTGCCTGCCGGGGATTTGGCCTGATGACACAGGGCGATCACTTTTGCGTCGGTGTCGTCGTCATTCAGGGTGGTTAAATCCATCAGTTTCAGGGCGCGCAGGGCAAGGTCTTTGATATCGGTCATGAGGCTCTCCAAAGGATCGGGGTGCAACCCACCGGCTCGCCGGCGGAATGTTATAATAATAACACTCTGGTGCGGCCTGATATGTGCCAGGAGTCACATAGGAATAAGAAATTAGTGCAACATTGCCACGTTTACTGTGACTAACATTACAGATAACGGTACCTGATGGTCATTATACGCCAGCGGGTGCAATGTTACTATTATCACATTTAAGCACGAAGGCTGCAGGTCGGGTGAGACGCGGGGGGTCAGTTGCGCAGCGCCGGGAAAGCGGGGTCGAGCTGAAATAGCTGCTGACTGTTGTGCCACAGCGCATCGGCAATCTCCTCAGGTGACTCTTCACGCAGGCTGCAGAGCACCTCCCACACCTGACGCGCCCGCTCCGGACGATTAGGCTGGCCCTGAAAGCCCTGCAGCGGCATATCGGGTGCATCGGTTTCCAGCAGCAGCGAAGAGAGCGGCAGCTGCGCCACGGTCTGACGGGTTTTGCTGGCGCGTTCATAGGTAATGGTCCCGCCGATGCCAATCGCATAACCCAGCTTAATAAAGGCCTGCGCCTGCTGCAGACTGCCCGCAAAACCATGCACCACGCCATGGCGCGGCAGATCGTAACGACGCAGAATCTGCGCCAGTTTGTCATGAGTGCGGCGCGAATGCAGGATCACCGGCAGCTGATATGCTTTCGCCAGCTTAAGCTGCGCCTCAAGAAAGCGTTGCTGCTTATCAAACTGCGGATCGTCGCGATAGAGATCCAGCCCGATCTCGCCGATCGCCACCAGCTTACGCGGCCGCTGTTGCAGTAAGGTTTCCAGCTGGTCGAGATGGGCCTCCTGATGATTTTCGATGACGATTGGATGCAGGCCCAGCGCGGCATAGAGCGCCGGTTGCGTCGCGGCTAACGCGCAGACCCGCTCGAAGCGGCTGGCATCGATCGCCGGAACGATAATCTTTTCCACGCCAGCTTCTGCAGCACGTGCCAGGCTGCCAGAGATATCCCCTTCAAACGGCGGGAAATCGAAGTGGCAGTGCGTATCGATAAACTTCATGCCAGCGATCCTTTGTCGTAATCAGCATCATTATCCGCCAGCGGCGGTGTGATGATGAGGCGGGTATCGGGTGCATTGGCTACCGGAGCAGGCGGCGTAACGATACGCGCCGTGGTCATCGGTTCCGCATCGCTCAGCCACTGGCCCAGCGTGGCAAGAAAATAGCGACCACAACGCCGTCCCAGATGATAATCCTGATTCAGTGAAGCGATGCGGCTCCCCAGCGCACTGCTGGCCAGCGCATGCGGCGGAAAGATTTCGATAATGCGCAAATCATCGGGCGGATTCTCAATGAACTGCTGAATTTCCCGATAGCTCTGTTCATGCTTATTCAGCACGTTGATCATCGGCTGCAGTGCGCCGGTGCTGAGCCAGCGTTCCATCCGCTTAAACCATTTCGGGGTATAGAACATCTGCGACGGCACGGTGCGGATCACCACAATGGTATCAGCGCCACGGCGGGCGGCTTCACGCACCGGAATCGCATCGCTGATGCCGCCATCGAGATAGCTGATCCCTTCCAGACTGACCCCCAGCCGGTAAAACCCGGGAATGGCACTGGAGGCTTTGATCAGATCCAGCCAGTTATCAGCGGTCGGGTTGAAGTAGCCGGGCGTGTAGTCGTCACTGCGGCAGGCGCACATATAAAACTCGCGGCCGCTGGAGAACAGCTGCTCCGCGCTGCTCATCGCCAGCGGAAATTCACTGCGGGTAATATCTATCAGCCAGTCGAGGTCGATCAGATTGCCACCACGCACAAAGCGCAGCGGATCAAAGAAGAGTTTACTGGTGGTATAGCGGGTAATCACACGTCGGGCATAGCCGGGCTGACCACAGACAAAGGCAGAAAGATTTTGTGCACCGGCAGAGGTGCCGAGCATCAGCTGAAAGGGGTTGAATCGGGCACGCTGAAATTCATCTAACACGCCTGCGGTGAAAATGCCGCGTTGACCGCCGCCTTCACAAACCAGCGCAATTTTCTGAGATTTAAACGGAGTCAGGGCCAGAGGTTCAATGGCGCCGAGCGTGACAGGAATGCGTATACCCACTGTGCGAACCTCAAAAAGCGGTTCCGGGTCTGCTGGAGGATCGATCCGTTAAAGACGGCAGCATTCCGGAGAACCAGTCATATGTTCCTTTAACCGGCAGGCCAGCTGGGCTGGCTTACCTTGCAGCGATGTGAAGGTGTCCCTCTCTTCACGTCAGTCGCTACAGATGACTGGTCTCCGCTCTATGCTTTGCGTTGCATTACACTGCAGGACTCATCGGCTAAAGCTTTTTACGGCCGGTAAACAGGCTGATGAGGAACAGGATAATACCAACGACGAAGACAACTTTAGCTGCCCATGCTGCTGTGCCCGCTAAACCGCCAAAACCTAACGCTGCAGCGATCAGTGCGATCACCAGAAAAATAATGCCCCAACGAAACATAAGCCTCTCCTTACCCTATTTAAAAATCGAATATTTAAAAATCGATCTGCTTATTTCATCCCCGGATGGGTATCTTTTATTCGTGCGGCCACAGAAGTGACCGCACGCAAGCTTAAGATTTAACCGTCAGGTCATTCTTAACGCTTTTCACGCCTTCAATGGCTTTAGCAATGCTTTCTGCACGATCTGACTGTGCCTGATTAGCAACCTGCCCTGAAAGCTGAACAACGCCGTCGGTGGTCTCAACTTTTACGTTGCGCGACGGAACAATGTCATCCGCTAATAGCTTAGCTTTAATTTCGCTGGTCGTGGCGGTATCGCCCGCATAACCTTTCATTGATGATGCTTTGCTGTCTCTGACGTGTAGTTTGTCGCTGACGGATTTAACACCTTCGATTTTCTGCACCACAGCCACAGCCTTCTCAGCCTGATCCTGTGAGGTGACGAAACCGCTTAAGGTCACGACGCCGCTATGCGTTTTTACCGAGATATCCGTGCTTTTAATTGCGTCATCATCTACCAGTGCCGCTTTGGCTTTGGCGGTGATGCCGCTGTCATCCATATAACCATCGACTTTTTTCATAGAACTATCGATTTTTGAACCCGCGCTGTCGGCTGTCTGTGACGCTTTCTGCGACATTGATTCGTCAGCCAGTGCGCTGCCGCTGATCAGTGCTGAGCCAATCATGGCGGCCATCAGGGTTTTAGCAATCTTAGTCTTGTTCATCGATATCTTCCTTCTATCAGTTAACTCACCCAAAAACTGTGGGCGCAACAGAGGCACAGGTGCCGCTGCGTTACAGGACGTAAGGACAAGAGAAGTCTCTTCCGCCGTCCGATAGAGTAATCATAGACGGCATTTTGCAATTTGCCTGGCTAACTGGTTGATCACACGTCAAAACAGAAGAAAAACGGGGTTTTTAGGAGGAGTCTGGAAGGAGGAAAACAGGGCCACTCCCAGCTGGAATGGCCCGGAAACAGGCGATTAGTGCTCGCGCGTTTTGCGGAAACGGACGTCGGGGTAACGTTCCTGCGTAATATTAAGATTAACCATGGTTGGCGCAATATAAGTCAAATTATTGCCGCCATCGAGTGCCAGGTTAACTTCGTTTTTACGCTGGAAGTCCTCAAACTTTTTCGCGTCGCTGCATTCAACCCAGCGCGCCGTAGAGACGTTGATCGCTTCGTAGATCGCTTCGACGTTATATTCGCTTTTCAGACGGGCAACCACCACATCGAACTGCAGCACCCCGACCGCGCCCACGATCAGATCGTTGTTATGCACGGGACGGAACACCTGTACCGCACCCTCTTCCGACAGCTGAACCAGCCCTTTCAGCAGCTGTTTCTGCTTCAGCGGATCGCGCAGACGAATACGGCGGAACAGCTCTGGCGCGAAGTTCGGAATACCGGTGAACTTCATGTTTTCACCCTGAGTAAAGGTGTCGCCAATCTGAATGGTGCCGTGGTTATGCAGGCCGATGATATCGCCAGGATAAGCCTCTTCAACGTGCGAACGGTCGCCCGCCATAAAGGTCAGAGCGTCGGAGATCACCACATCTTTGCCGGTGCGCACCTGACGCAGCTTCATCCCTTTTTCATATTTACCGGACACCACACGCATAAAGGCCACGCGGTCGCGGTGTTTCGGGTCCATGTTGGCCTGGATCTTAAACACGAAGCCGGTGAACTTCTCTTCTTTCGCTTCTACCGTACGGGTGTCGGTATCACGCGGCATCGGACGCGGTGCCCATGCCACCAGGCCATCCAGCATATGGTCAACGCCAAAGTTACCCAGTGCGGTGCCGAAGAAGACCGGCGAAAGTTTGCCGCTCAGGAAGGCTTCCTGCTCAAACTCGTGCGATGCACCCTGTACCAGCTCCAGCTCTTCACGCAGCTGTGCCGCCAGATCGTCACCGACTGCGGTGTCGAGGTCCGGGTTGTTCAGCCCCTTCACGATGCGGACATCCTGAATGGTGTGGCCTTTACCGGTCTGGTAGAGATAGGTCTCATCTTTGTAGAGGTGATAAACCCCTTTGAACAGTTTGCCGCAGCCGATAGGCCAGGTGATCGGTGCGCAGGCAATTTTCAGCTCGCTTTCCACCTCATCCAGCACTTCCATCGGGTCGCGGATGTCACGGTCAAGTTTGTTCATAAAGGTCAGGATCGGCGTATCGCGCAGACGGGTAACTTCCATCAGCTTACGGGTACGATCCTCAACGCCTTTAGCGGCATCAATCACCATCAGACAGCAGTCAACCGCGGTCAGCGTACGGTAGGTATCTTCCGAGAAATCTTCGTGACCCGGGGTATCCAGCAGGTTCACCAGGCTATCGCGATAGGGGAACTGCATCACCGAGGTGGTAATGGAGATACCACGCTGTTTCTCCATCTCCATCCAGTCCGACTTAGCGTGCTGGTTAGAGCCACGGCCTTTTACCGTACCGGCGGTCTGGATAGCCTGTCCGAACAGCAACACTTTTTCGGTAATGGTGGTTTTACCGGCATCCGGGTGCGAAATGATCGCGAAGGTGCGGCGGCGTGCCACCTCTTCTAAAAAGGGATTAGACATGGAATTCTTCTCAATAGGCAGCGCAACTTACTGGCGCTGCTGATAAATCACGGTGGCCGGCAGAACCTTACCGGCGGGTAAACGGTGCCAAAAACGATCTTTCATCGTTGGCGGGTCAGCGCGAAGTTACATTGGCGTGAATTCCGGTTACCTGGTCAGCTTTAAGGCGGCATAGCATACAATATTTTGCGCGCGCGGCCTACAGGGAGAGGGGCAGGATTTCAGGGGCGGGGAATCGGGGAACGGTGGATGCCACAACAAAGCGGGACGGGTCTGCACCCGCCCCGCCTCCGTTATCCCAGCACCTTTCTGACGCAGGCTTTGAAGATCTGCACACCAATCTCCAGCGAGTCGAGATCAAAATGCATGTCGGGATGATGCAATCCTGGCGTCAGGTTGGTGCCCAGTCCCCAGAAGCCCGCTTTAATACCCGGACGCTTCACCGGATAGTAGAAAAAGTCCTCGCTGCCTGGCGTGGTCCGGGTTGACAGCGCGCCCTCTTCGCCCAGCACCTCGACGATCGCGGCGCGGATCACCGCCGTCGCCTCATCATCAATCTCGGCGGCGGGCATCTCTTTTAATACGCGTACCTCGGCGCTGGCACCCAGTGCCGCCACGCTGTGAGTAATGGCCCGCGTGACCTGCTCTTTCAGCAGCGTCATCGGCCCGTTCTCCTGCGAACGCAGATCCCACACTACGCGGGCTTCATCCGGCACCGAGTTGGTGACACCGGCGTCGCACAGGAAGCGGGTCGCTTTGACGCTCCAGGTCAGGCCGGGCGAGAGGTGTATGGCGTTGACCGCCTGAACCGCCTGTACGGCAGCATCCAGCGCATTCACCCCCAGGTGCGGACGCGCCGCATGGGCGGGCTGGCCTTTGATGGTCGCTTCCAGCGTGCTGCAGGCTGAGTAGAGCACCGCAGGCACCGCCTGTCCGACCACGCACTCCTCCAGCGGACGCAGATGGAACCCCAGAATCATCTCCACATCATCCAGTGCGCCACCTTCGATCATTGAGAGCGCACCGGCGCCCAGCTCCTCGGCGGGCTGGAACAGGATCTTCAGCCGGCCACGTTTCACCGCGCCCTCCTGCAGCAGAGCCGTCGCCGCCGTCAGCACGACCGAAGAGTGACCGTCGTGACCACAGGTGTGGCGCGCACACGGCACGCCATCAATGATGTGCCCCAGCGCATCCATATCCGCGCGCAGTGCCAGCACCGGACCCGGCACACCGCTGTCGATCTCGGCCACAATGCCCGTGGTGTTATTGATATTGCGCGTCACCTTCAGGCCCGCTTTCTCCAGCTGATCGGCGATGTAGGCCGAGGTTTTCACCTCCTGAAAACCCAGCTCCGGAATTTCGTGCAAATAGTGGTAATGCTCTAATACCTCAGACACAGCGTTACTCCTGAATAAACAGACGCATAACAGACATTGCGATCAGCGCGTTGATGATGCTCACCAGCATCAGCAGCGGCCAGTATTTTTTTGGCACATCGGCCACGCCCAGCAGCCGTCCCATATATTGCAGCTGCGATCCCATCAGGAAAATCGCCGGGGCCAGAATTGTGATATCCGCGCCGGTCAGCAGCCCTTTGATCAGCAGACTCACCGCTACGCCGGTACCCGCCGACGATGAGAGCCAGGCGGTGAGCAGCACCGTAATTGCCTCACCCGGCAGGCCGAACAGCCCCATCACTGGCGCAAAAACGTGCCCGAGAAACTGCATGATGCCGAGCAGATTGAGCACTTCTGCCAGCACATAGGCCATCACCACATTTGGCATCAGGTTGTGAATGGCGATGTGAAAGCCTTTACGCGCGCCGGTCACAAACACATCAAAGGGATTACTGCTGGTCGTGATTTTATTTTCCATCGGCGAAATCCTTCTTATAAACACTGTTTAACACAGCGCGCGTTATTGCCGCACCGACAAATTTCAGCACGAACATTAATAACAGCGGAATAATAATCGGCAGCGTCATTGAGGCGAATAGCGCGGAGCCGATGGCGAAGTAATTATTGATTAAGCCGGCACCGGAATATTGCCAGGCACTCATCACCACCACCTCTTTTTTACCGATCTGTTTCTGGTCGGCCATCTCTTTGGTTAATGCCGCGCCCGCGTCGGTACTTTGCAGGTCGGTGATTAACGCCAGACCGCAATGGCCCGGCAGCCCCATCAGCGGCTTAAGCAGCGGCGTCAGCAACCGATGCGCCGCGCGAATCGCGCCGTAGTGGGTGAAGATTTCCAGCACGCCCAGCGCCAGCATCACCGTGGGCGTCAGCGACA
>PVMI01061853.1:2309-24253 GCA_008528875.1 Aulacorthum solani | reverse complement strand
TTGATTATAGCATTAACTACAGGTACTTATGTGTATTTTTGTATTACATATTAGCCATAGGAATTGAGAATTTCATAAATTTTTAATGACAAAAGAAATTGAAAATTTTTTGATCTTAGTTAAAATTTCAACTTTTTACGCTTATAAAAAAGAGCTGAGCTAATGTATTTTTAATATTTTTACACAGCTATAACAGTAACTTACGAGGAACTTCATATTAAATTTTAGACTTTTTAACCGAGCGAATAATTTTTATCGATATTTAATGAACTTAAATAAATTGAAGTCAATCCATGATCTTACATTTTGGTAAAAAACCAAAGTTATCAAACAATTATTTTAATAACAATATTTAAATGTTAACAGATGTTCGTATTTTTTCCTGATTATTTAAAGAAGCCCTAGAAATCTTCAATGTCGACCTTTCAAAAGAATCAACTAGATCTTAGAATTCGGAGTTGATGATCAGAACATTTAGCCATACTAGAAAAAATGTTTTCAGACCCATAAAAAAATATTTATTAAATCAATACATTTAATGCCACGTTCGAAATCTACAATTGAATTCAATAAACTATTAATGAACATCAAAAATTTTTTTACTAAAATATCATATCTGAACCCAAATCTTATGATTCTTCTAAAAACAAAAGTATTAAAGACTTCGCAATACCAAAAACACGCTCCGTTGCTTTGATTCTAAAGTACTTTGAATTAAGAGTAAACACACCAGTCGTTTGTGTGACTGTTATTCAAATTTGATGTATAATAATATAACAAACATTAATTTAAAGAGGTCCCCTCCCACACGTGTTTGTTACAGGTACAAAAAACATATTACGCTATTATGGTTGCATGCAAATAATTATTATTTCCTCGCTTCTTTCGTTCCACGCGTAGCATCTTACTTATAAACTTTACTATCTATAGCCCTATATCACGTGGCTATCTCGAATTAGAATCGAATAATAGTTTCCGGTAACTTCCCCAATTAAATTTTCCTAACTTGTACCTATAATTCATTATTGCTCAACGGTATCGGTGGGGCAAAGAACCATCCACCCCTACAGGTGACGAAAGGACTAAAGGAGAGATAGTTTGGTTTGTGTACTCTTGTGCGAGTAGGTTATTTTTGTTTCCTGATTATTTTAAAAATTATTGAAAATTGTCGAATATGACCTCTTAAAACTACCAGATGGGTCCAATTTACTGCCAGAAATCTCATTATTATAAAATCAATACTTAATTGTAGTGTTTAGAATACAAAAACTAAGCAGCGCAAACATATTATGATATTATAATATATGTGGAAACTAATTGGAACTAATTTTAGTTAGATATTAAAATTTAACAATTATTGTTATTTCCTCGGTTGTCTTGCTCGTAGTGAACTTGAAAGCATCTATTCCCCTACATTCTATGACTATATTGCACTGTAGGCTCGAATTATAGTTCCACGTCACGGGTAACTTGCGCAGTTAAGGTTTCCGGACTTAAACTTACCTAGAATATAATTATATATTATTGCTCTCTGGCATCACGTAGGCGGGGCCAACGATCTCCGTCCCTGCAGGTGACGAGAGAACATTAAGTTTGGTCGGTATACGTATTAGTATGTACTTAATACGAGTGATTATTATTATATACCTACCTATATATTATGACGCACACGAAGCAACTGCCAGAAACGTACGACAAAATATAGACGGAAGTATCCGAGGGGGCGAATCTCCAACCATGGTGGCGCCGTTGCGTCTAGATATTCCCTTTTTTGATCGCCATCGATCAATCAATGTGACGCGTGAGATGTTTACCACCGCCTTTGACACCCTTCTCTCTGTTCGCGGGCCTTCCGATGTGCAACAGCTTAGCAAGTTAGACGTGGTTGTACGGTGTTTATGAAAACGACATACCAGGACACTGACGCACACGACACATGCATACACGCTCACATATAATACACATAGGTAGAAAGGTACAGTGAGACTATATGGAGGTACTGCGAAGTTAAAGGTTGTGTGTCGGCGTGTGGTGGAGGTAAGGGAAACCGGGGATTTTCAGCCGTAGTTTTTATGAGTACTGCATATTTTTCTCGAATCTGTGTATTACTCACCTTACGTTTCGGGACCAAGGATTACCTATAACGGGAACAGTTTTAAAATAATAAAAAACTTTGTAAGAATAAAAAACAAAATAAATTAATAAACACGCATTAAATCCAACGACAGTTCAGGTTAAAGCTATTGTATTTTTGATTTAAACTAGAATCCAGTTTATTAAACCTTACATTTTTACTACATAATAATAATTGTTTTGATATTTTAAAATTGTATTTCAAAGAAAAATTGTTGTTATTATCGTTAATTCATTATCAATATCTCGGTTATACACTTTGTTTTAATTAAAACGATTTATAATATGTTGAATTAGCTACCTATTGATTAAACAATAATAATTATTGTGTAATTATAAATTATTTGAATTATTTAATATAATATTTACAGTCAAAAAACAAACATATACCTTGTGTTTGAATCGGTGGCTGATATTGTGTCTATATCATAGTGTTTCGAACAATATTTGTTGGCGTGTGTACAATGCATTTTTACATTACAATACATTCATGCAATAAATATTTGAATAATGTATTTACATTCTATATTGAAACATATTTTAATTAACTTTTAATTACGAAATATAATTGTTTTTAAAATATAATATATTATAGATAGGTATTCGTATAAACTGCACATTTCAAAATGTATAGAAATTAGAAAATATATTCCTTATAGTTTTACATGTTTATTCATTTTGAATTAAAACCTCATACACAGTTATAACTTAATACAACTTCAAATATTATAACACGTTTTACTAAATCATAATTGCTGAACATATTTTTCAGTGTAGTTAAATTCCAATGCATTACTAAGTCGTAAGTTGTATTGCAATACAATTATGAAGTTAAATATACATAGTATAATTAGATGATGAATAATTTATCTTTGAAGTTTAGCTACTAAATAATGTACTAACTTAATTCGTAGTATTATTAACTTTAATTAACAAAATAATAAAACATATCACATTTTGTATTCATACTCGAATATAAGTTTCAAAATCGGAATTACTAAACATTTGTATCATTTTATTATATAATATTAATTATTAAACGAGTACTTTAACCTTAAGTAGAATAAATATTAAACACCTTAATAATTGCAATAAGGTATAGTCAATTATAGATATAAGCTATTAGAAAAATTATATGTTATTTTATGTTATGTTACTCTGTGTTATGTTTACATAATTAAACTGTTATTAAATAACTACAGTTTTAGAACTAAAACTAATACTGCTGGTAGACTTTAAATTTTATTTTCATTTTATTCATTTATAA
The DNA here is from genome assembly GCA_008528875.1 of Aulacorthum solani. NCBI lineage: Eukaryota > Metazoa > Arthropoda > Insecta > Hemiptera > Aphididae > Aulacorthum > Aulacorthum solani. The sequence goes on along the minus strand of PVMI01061853.1, from coordinate 20,853 downwards.
AAACATTTTTTTTTTTTTTTGGTAACTAAGAAAATTGATAATATTTTTATTGATTATTATGATTATTATTGTCGTTGCTCCCGATTGGTGATTGACAACTAATAAAATAAAATACCCATACACACACTTGTTACTTTACAATATTTATTTTTTTTCCGTTTAGAATATGCTTTGTATAATATATTTATTAATCGTATCTATTAAGTAGTATTAAAATCGTTTTTTAGCTATTAGTATATAAAAATTAAAAATATCGGGTTTTTTGATAACTGAATATTATTATATATTGATTAAATGGGTACCTATTTAATATGAATTCGTCCAAATTATATATTTTATGAAGTGCGCTGATAATCGTCCCGTACACAGTCAAGAACAAAATAATGTTTTATTATTAAAAAATACATATTTACCCAACACAGCACAACCATAGTGGATAAAAAACATTTTGTGATATTATGATTATGAGTGTTACAATATTTAACTGAAAATGTTTTGCGGTTGGCAGTGATAGGAGAGTAGGAAATGTAATTATACTTTTACAATGACAGTTGTATACCTAACATATTTAATCTATACATATATATACATGTGATGTTTAAAAAATTATATATATAAGTATAATATATACATGATATTTTAGGGATATTGACTTTTTATCATAAAATTCTATTCCTGTGATATTTTTATGACATTTCAATATATCTGCTGTTGATGCGAACGTTAATCATGCGACGACCAAAAGCTATTTTCCTGTCGTACCTGCATGCAAACATGGTATTATTATTTTTAGTAGTATATAGCTAGCCTAACCGGTATGATAATGTAATATTTATTTTAGAAATATTCTAGGAAAATGTTTCTTATCAATTATTATCATTATTGTGAATAGTATTAGATATACGATATAAAATAAAATATAATTTTATTGTTATGTTGGACATAACGACGGCGTATAGGTTGTCAAAATATCAAAAAGGATAGCTAAACACATTGATATTTCATAATACTAATAGGTATTTACAAAAATAAATACGAACAAAACTTTCTGTAAATCTTATCTCAATGGAACCGTATTCTATGTATACATATATGTATTTATATGGTCGAATGAAAATAGCCACGTCAAGTACAGGTTCCCACGACTGAATGGTCAGTGTATAGAAATTTCTTTCTAAGTTAGCGAACTACGTACCAACCTTCGACCGTAAGTTAAAGGTTGGTAAGAAATCATTCATAGATCATATATGTATGTATTGTTTTAAATTTTCTATGGACAGTTTCGATACTATAAGTTCCATAAGTACTAATAGCCACAATTATTAAATAAAATAAATAAATAAAAATAAATAAATAAATAAATGTATTTAATTTTTCAATAAAATATGTCACTCATAAATATAAGGTTATAAACTCGTATAAAATACAATATTTTAGTATTTTTATTCACACAAAGTATAAATCAGGTAAGAATAAATTCAGTTTTGAATCTTCAATTTTGCATTTTTTAAAAATTGTATAGGTAATTTTGGCTTATTTAAATGTCAATTTTTCATTTTTTTTTAAAGTTAAATTGATATTTTTCTTAACGATTTCCGTTAGTTTACACTTTTTACATACATTTTATGAATTATTTTTAATGTTTGACTTACAAATTATTGTTAAGTAATAAAAACAATTAATATATATAGTTTTTTATCCTCAATAAAATTTGGTAGATTTTTATAAGTTTTTTGTTTTGATCTTTGAATACAATACTAGAGATCTATAATGCATTCTATATCGTGCCTTTTGAGATTTAAATGCAAATTTTACTGCATTGAATGCAAAGCCATACACAAACCAAAGTATCAAAAAATTAATTTATTAATAGATAAACTAAAATAGACCTAATGAAAGTACTTAAGTTATATTTTAAAAAATCATATGAAAATAGTATTTTATCACTTATCAAAAATACTGTTAATGTACCTCAAAAGTATTTTCTTTAATGAAGTATTTATTTGGAGGGAATTCGCAGAGGTTTAGTAGGCTAAATTTCTCCCATGCTTATCTCACCTATTTGAGTCAATATCAAAGTTTCTGCTCAAGAAAATACGTAATTACACTTTTCCGAAAATTATTTTATATTTTAATTTCAAACAAAATTACTCTTATGGTTTCAATGTAATATCTTCCTATACAGTTTTATATTGAAATTATAGGGGTGTAGTTCTTATTTTATTTTTAAACTAGGAACTTGCAATGATTTGGATAATATTTGGAAAAAAATAAACATTATATTATAAAGTAAGTACATTATTTGTTATACATTTAGTTCAGTCATAAATTTATAATAATGTGTTCTATTTTTTTTATTTTTATATTTTTTAAATTATTTACAATACGCAGGTAACCAAATTATAATTATTAAATATTATTTTATATTATAATATTTTATACCTAAATCCTAACCTATGCCTAATAAAACTAAGTAATAAGTATTTGAATTAATTTTTACCGTCGTCGAAAATTACTAATACACTTGAATTATAATCAAATACATATTCATCTATTTATGAATTATATATTTGTATATTTATAAATTTTTCACAAGATATCAAATGTATTGTTGTGAAGATTGAAAATAAGGAATGTTCGCAACTTAAGACGTGTTAATATGTAACCGTTGAATGATGATCTGTGCTTTAAGCTTTGTCAAAATACAATACATTTTAATGTTTGATGTGCTGCTTTTTGAGGTTAACAATAAAATAAAACATGATATTTTGTATTATAGTTTAATTCAGTAGTTATAACATAAAAGTACACGACTTCTAAAATGTATATGTAGTGAAATTAAAATACTTGTCATGCTAACAATATTGGAAAAATAATAGTATTTTTATTATAAATTTAAATATTTACACAGGACATTGAAATTCGTTTTTTTTTGGGTATCGTTTCTTTTTCTAAAGAAGTAAAACTTTTGATCAAAAGACTTTTAAATTTTAGTATTTTATAAAAAATATTTAGAAATTAACAAAAACAAACCCAACGGACATTTTATTAATTAGATGAATATTTATAGGTATACAATATACATTTATGTAGTGGTCCCCACTACACATTTCAGTACCTATACATACTTCACGCCCATTATCTTCTCGACAAATAAAATAAAAATAGGTGGGCAAGTACCACTTTCCTATATAGTGGGTGTCGAGTGGGTCACTATTATAATGGATGTCTTAAATTTGAATTCAATGATATATCATTGTATACGAAAAACGATTCAGTGCGGAGACGGCCCAATATTATTCAACCAATATAATACACACGTTTACAATAATAATAATTATTATCATAATTTTAGTCAGCCTAAGAAATTTTGTATTTTATTTATGTTGGCTTTAATAATTTATTTTATTATGATTAGCATCAAAATTTAAAGTATCTAAGGTTGATTCAAAGTGTATCAAAAACATTAAATATACTTTTATATTGTTATTTAATTACTTAGTCCCAATATGAACTACTTACAAAGTACCTTATATTGCATTTTAAAGTTTTTTGACCAAGTGAAAATTTCTTTATTACCATAAATAAAATTAAAAAATAGCTAAAATATTAAAAAATGTTGAATTTAGGTTTAAGAAGGTCAAAATATTTTGAAATTTATACCACGTATAGGCATTGTACTAAAAACATTTGATAACAATTTTAAATATCTACTTTTATTCTTTTTGGGATTACAACAAAATAAGAAAATCGTTTGAATAAAATTAGTTAGTTTGAGCGTGAATATTCAATGTAATATAAATTTGAACTTCAAACAATCATTAAAATTTAATGATACTTTCCGGTAAACTTTTTTTATTATAGACAGATAAACTTATGAAGAATTTTGTATTACATTTTGAAATCTTCGACATAAAAAAAAACATTTTTATGAATTTCTAAGTACAAAATAATTTGCAAATTATCACGTTCTAGATAAATGCTGTTTAACTTCGGACGGTCATTAAGAACTAAAATTAAAGAATAAATCTCAGCTTGTTTTAAATTCCAGAAATAAATATGTGAGGAATCTTTTATTACGTTTACAAGCTTTTTGGTGGAAAAAAAACAAAAATATTTTATCAATAATAATTATTGATAAAAATCCAACAAAATGAAAAAAGTATTGTGCCTTTAAATTGGTCAAAAAAAGTCAAAATATTTTTTAAATGTTATAAATGCATTAAATTAGTGAACATTTTACGTATTTATGGCTATTCGTTTTTGTGTTACACCAAAAATAAATAAATTAATTTGTACGAACAAATTAGACTTTTCCCAAGTTTTTTTTTATTTGCTTCCCAATCATTAGAAAAAAGTATTTAGAATTTTTCAAATGTGTCGTCTTAAAAGTATCAAGTAGATTCAAATTTTTACCAGAAATCACCCTCGAAGTTATAAAACGGAGTATTTTTCTACTATTTATTGTGTACACAGACACAACTATATTAAAATAATAAAAAAGAAATCAGCTTTACTTATTTATTTGAAGTTATAAATAAATAACAAAGTATAAGTTACTTAAGTGAAGCTTTTAAATCAATGGAAGATAACTTAATGCACTTTGTATTTAGATGAAAAGTACCTAAATAATTACAGCCTTAGGATTAGAACTTTGATGCAAAAAATATGAGCGCTTTTGAATTTATGAGCGTTAGTGAAAACATTATATTTTATAATAAATTATTTTGTAAATCGAGATTTTAGATTTTAGTCTGACCTAGTACGAGGTTTATTTTAAATACTTCAATATTTCATTGTACCAACTACTGAATGCAACCCTTCTTAGTTGTTAATTTTTAATGTTGTATACCTGTATTATTATTGAATTAAAGATGTGATGGAGTTATACTTGCATGGAAATGTCTTGCATTTGCATTTCCACCTCCATTCATTTTTAAATGCTATTATTTGATATAAACGGCAAACATTTTTGTTATTGTACTCATTTAATTGTTTGAGTAATAAGTCATAATTTCATTATTCTAATATTTTAATCTATTAACAAACCGAGTTTTTCACTAAGGTTGATAATTAATGTACATTTGTGAACTCAAAAATATGAGAATTTTCATCAACTAAAAATTAAGTTACTTAAAAGCACCATTATGTGTTATACAAACTACGTAATATGTTTTGAGTGTATCTTGTCAATCGTCATTGTGTAGGGCACTGTTATAATTGAAAATTTATGTTAAATTTAGGAATTTAAGATCACAGACAAGAGACTAAATATATACAATCTGTAATTAACTAGAATTAAATAATGAATAATTGCATATCAATAACATTTTTGGGTGGTGTACCTAGCCTCTAATTTTAAGAATATTATAAGCTTAATAATTTGTAGGACTATTAGTTGTTTATTTTCGATATTAGTAATACTAATTGGTTGAATTAACCTATTATAAAACTATGATTTAATATTATAAAAGTATAATTGTTTTTAACTTATAAGTCAATAACGGATATATAGATCCGTAGAATTGTCTGTGTTTTAAATAGCTCACAATTAATCTAAATATTCCAAAAATGGAATTGTGTAAAAACAATAGTAATAGGTATGTCTTAATCGCAGAAATATTCAATTATCTCGGATAAATATTTATTATGACAAAAAAAAAACTAAAATAAATAATAAAAAATGGTTTTTGCTAATATTTGGAAAATTGTATTGTTTTTAAAAAATGGACATTAAAGTAATCTCGGAATGTTTCAAGTTTCTGAGATGAATACTTTTTGAATTATAACAAAAAACTAAAATCGTTATTTTTACAATTTCGTCAACATTTGAAATAAAATTTAATAAAAATCATATTGGCTTTTACCTGAATGGTTTTCCACTATTTCAGTAAGAACATGTGAAATATTGAATTAAACTTTTAGTATTAATGTGTTATATTTAAAAATATTGTGAATTTTAGATTAAAATAAATTATAAGTTTTGTGATTTTGATGAATTTTGTAAAAAAATGAACTATAGAATTTAATAAAATAAAATATTATATATTTTATATTATAAAATAATACACAAACTTAATTAATATATTCTATATTTTGGAATTGCTGTTAACATAATTCATGGCGAACCATGCAATAAATAAATTCGAGTATTTTGACTAAAAAACAAAATGTCAATAATACACAAAAGACATTTTCCACTATTGACCCCCCCCCAATTACCAATTACCAACTAGATCCAAGTTCATACAACAAACCACCCTCAAAGTTAAAGAAAAAAATGTTTTAGATTCTGCCCCCAAAATAGGATGATCAACACAAAAAAAACACTCATCATTGTGACTACTATGCATTCGATGCTCCACTCAGAAACTAAAGGAAAATGTACAATTATTATATTATTATTTTTTTGAAATACTCTATCTACTCATCGTCATAATACTGTATGATTTATGAGTTTATAAAATTATTATTCAACAAGACATACTACACCTACTGAACTTATGCTTGTCTTATGTCTCAACTAATTTTGGGTAAAGGACGTATTGTTAAAAATCCCAACTAACACCTTCTCATGGCGGAGAGACGTTTGATGTAGTTTAACTTCGACAATAAACGTTCCAGAAATATCTCCTGACCGTAACATAACTTCAAATTTATCATGTAGATTGTTGTATAAACATTAAACTTATATACTTTAACACACTTTTAAATTACTTCAGCTGTTACATTTACTTAAAATGTTGACAATAGTACTTATACACAATTTAATTTGGTTAAGTATTTTTTACTCACACAATAATATTAAAAAGGCTAATGTCATATATTGTATAATATAATAAATATTGGATCAATTTGAAAAGTCGGATAAAATTATTTTAGGAAAAGTTCAAAGTTCAAATACATGGTATAAATTATAGTAGGCACCCACGACCCACATAAACTTTAAACCATTTATAAAATATTATAGATTTTGAATATAATGATGAATTTATTAATTTTACAAGTATGTGTGTTTTATTTCTTTCTATGCCTCTCCAGGCACTCTTTATACTAGAAAAATTGTAAAAATTTTGCTTTGTGCATATTGTACTAACTTAATAACTTGTAACTTAAGTGTTATGTTATTTAAGCATCTTTTGAGGTAGAAAAGTAAATCTGGATTGATTATAATTGATTGAAAGAAAAATATAAGCGAGCATGGCAATATTTATAAAAAACACGTTTTTGACCAAATTGAAGGATTTCCTTATTTTATTTTAATTCATAAACGAATTACCGAATGTACCAAACTACCACCAAACTTTTATACTTGTCCGTGCATGGTGTAATTTTCAAATTTTTTTTTCTTTTTGAGTTATTTATAGACGTTTAGCATTTTCGTTTGAACATTTTTTTTTTATAAATATCGATAGAAAAATTGTGTTTGGTCCAAAAGCTTAAAAATAAATATTTTTGATTTTACATATTCAAAAAATGTGGAAGATACATAGAGTGGAATTTTTTTCTTATAATCAAATGAATGTTAAATTGTTGAAAACGTTCGTCTTAAAAATTTATAAAATATTTATTTGAATAGCTAAGGCTTGATCAAGGTTTGGGAGATGAAAATACATATCTGAAAGATAAGAGATGTTGCTATATTGTTTAGATGAATTTCGAACGTTACTTGTCAAACATAGAAGATAAAATTTAAAAAATCGGAGGAATTCTTCATCTATATAGCGAGTTTCGACTTTCGAATCTATAACTTTATTTATTGAGTCACTATTGTGATGGATGTTTCAACATTAAAATTTGAGTTCAGTGATCAATTGTTGCATACAAAAAATAATTTGAAGGTGATACAATGCGTCAGCGTTAATTTCTAGAAATATTTGATATTCTCTTATAATGTAGCTATTATAGTATAATGATACTGTTATAATTGATACGGTAGGTTTAACTAATTTTTGCAGCCTAAAAATATTTTTGGTATAATTTATGCTACAATAAAATTATTGTTATTAATATTGAATAATAATATTTCAATACCGAAATACCATAGAGAGTCTTGTGGATAGGTTCATGGTATAAATATAAGTGGAATTTATTCTAAATATTTCGAAAATTCTATCGTATATAGAAGATAAATATTATATTATGTATGATGGCCAAAAGTTGCAAGTTCTTATAATTATTATTATTATTATTATTATTATTATTTATTTTTTAATTACAACAATGAAAAATATTTTTTTTTATTATTAGTAGTCTGGTTGAACTAAGGAAATATTTTGTTTCTTTTCTAACATACAATGACTACGTATTATATCTACCTATGCACCTATTATGTATCACAGCCTAATACATTATAATTGAATCAAACATTTTTATCACTATTTTTTAATATAAAACTAATACATTCTATTACTTTCACTATTCTTTGGTCAGTTAATAAATCAAAATGTAATTTAATGGGTAATAAAACCAGTAGCACCTACGTGTATTGTGTTTATCGTATAAGCCATATTAAACCCATGAAAAAGATTATAGGTACATCTTAATTTTATTTCGTGTATCCATGTTTGGCCGTAAAAATAAAAGAATATAGGTAGCATAAAATAACGTTCTTATATGATTTAAATGAATTCACATAGGATTAAGTGTTTATATTTTGTTAAAACGAGTAAACGTCTCTAAAAAAAAAATACTGTTTAAACACAATAATTGAATTTTAAAAATATAAACCACGTCAGCTGATTGGTTTTGGTTTTAAGTAGATTGACCTAAATATGCTGACCAAAATAAAAGTATGTTGATACTTTATATTGCAAATCTGAAAGTACCATAAAAATATTTACTGTAAACCAATGTTTTCAGTTTTAAACTTAATTTTTCAGCTGATGAAGGATAAACGTCTGATGTTGAATATCCATACAAATATATGTACGAGTGCATAACACTCTAAGAATATAGACGTTTAGAAACAGCACAAAGGATTTTGTTGCAAACAAGTCCCAAATTTAAATGAAAAATTATTTTTTTGTTCTCATATATTTATCTCAAATTTTTATGTATACATTTTTGGGAAATTCAAGCTCAAATTTTTTATTAAATTTCGCAAATATCAACTTATGAGAAACTTTGTATCAAATGTTCAAACATTTTGACTTAACAAAACAACAAAACATTAGGTTTATACACAGATTTATAGAAAAAACAATAAAATTATCAAAAGATTAAAATATTTTGAAAATTATAAAATTGAACTATTTATAGAAAATGTGAATATAAACGTTTGGTGAAATTTGACATTTTTTTTTAATTTTAAAAACTTAAAAATACATCTAACATACACACACCATTGTATAAATTAATTCTTCTAAAATATTGTTAGAATTTGTTGGTAATATTATGTTTAACATAGGTATATTATTTTTATTAGGTTAGTTAACTATGTAATTTATTAAAATAAATAAGTTTTATTTAATTTACTTGGCAAAAGCATACTTAACTCTACCTTATGGTACGATTCAAAATGTAATTTTAGTATTTAACAGTTAAAATGATAATAATAATACACAACACCCATTTAGAGATCCCAATGAATAATACAATATGTACAATCAAAACGAAATGTATACGTATTAAAGTTACATTTTATTGTGTAAAAGTATGAAGGGCAATTTTTTTAAAGATAATAAAACATCTTATGTGGTTACAAGTGTCATATAATATTATGTTTTCTTCTAACATAATTAGACTAACCTTACATTATAGTATTTTCCTTCTTATTGATTAATAACTTTAAAAGAATTATCTGCAATATGCATAATATTGTTGTTTAAAAAATCTTCACATAATTCAGAGAAAAGCATCAAATAACTGTTTGACTCCTCATTATAATATAATTGTATAACTTTTATGTTATGACACATCTTTGACCATTATTTTTTCAGTAGTATGAGCCGTTGTTTCTCTTCCACTTGTTACAAATTATAATTGCATATTATACTAAAACTCATACATTTTTCAAGTTAATCAGCAACTATAAAATTTAATGGTATTACGTTAATGTACATAATATGAATACATAGTGAAGTGTAGTTTACCAGAACAGTGTACGCTTTGCACTAATTTGTTTTTATTTCTATGTATATATTATTGTGATTACAGTGTTCAATGCGTAAAATTCAAATAAACTATAAAACACAAATAGGTATTTTGTAATTTACTTTTAAATTATTTAGAGTTACATATGTATGGATAAATACATAAACATCAATAAATATCATATTCAATGTCTCTTTCATTTTTTGGAAATTATCCGTTACAAAATAAATCATTGAGTTATAAATACTTCACTATTAAACTTGAAATTGAAAATTTATTGTGTTAACACAATTTAAAAAACTAATTTTTCAACTTTAAAACATGTATGAATATAATTTTCTTTGGTCAATATGAAAATATGAGTGTGTGTGTGTGTGTGTGTGTATCATTGTGTGAGTGTGTGTCAAAACTTTAAATAAAACCAACTATACACACAACATGTACTTTTGCGAGCACTCTATTTCTTTCAACAGCATAAATGTCTAAGCTTAAGGGGTCTTGATAATAAACTATTTTTCGTACAATACATTTTATATTCTGAGTGAATTATGCAAGTTTAGCATTATGTGCTATTAATAATAAAACTTTTTCAATAACGTACGTAGACAATAAAATATTGAATTGTAAGCTAAGCCTCTAGAAGTTTTACCCATGTACCTATACAATTTGCGCATTCCTCTAATGTAATATATTTTATATTTCCCACATCATTGGCAAATAATGTAATAATATCATACGAGCGGAATTAAAGCATAACCAATGTTACCATGTGTGTATTTTATTTTATTTAACTGAAACTTGTAGTTGTATTAACTGTTATAATTCATATTACAATCAAAATAATATAATCAAAAATATATACTTTAAGTATAATCCAATATAATTAATTTCTCATTAAATAGTACCTAATTTTCAGCACTTGTGTCACTTGAATATAAAATCAGCACAGAATAGTATTTGTTTAAGGTTGTTAATTTAAAAGCTGTGACAAGAAATAGAATTTGATAACAAAATGATTTGATCAATGTTGTTTTTTATGTTATTATAGAGCATTTATATGTTAATGATATGAATGATCATTAATCCATAAAGATTTTAAATTGTATCAAATATAAAAAAGTGAGTATGATATTCTAAAATATAATATTCATAACTTCGTACTCTTATATGTTAAATTTCAATTAAAATAAATCAAATCATAACATTGCTTATGAAATAAAAACATTTTTATTCATTCAATGTATTTGTTTATAAAAAAATATAATAACATAAACCTTGTATCTTAGTCCATATTACTTTAAATTTCAAATAATTAAAATAGATTTCTATAAAATCTAATGATGTAATTTACTTTATTATTTAAAAAATTGGGTTTTCTTCTGTACAACAAAATAATAAAATATGTGTTCTTAAAAATGGGTAAATTTCACATTGTTTCATAATTTGTTAGTTTTTTTTTTGTACATAAACAAAAATGCATGATCGAAATATTGATTGTATATTTTTTTTAAGCACTCCTTCCCTGTATAAAATATTGTGTCATACAATAAGAATGTAAAACAAAAAAAAAACTGTATCTTTTTAAGAAAAATATGACGGTCAAATAAAATTATAAAGAGGAAAACATTTTAATCTTAAATCATGGTTTAAAATAAATAATTACAAAATAAAAAGTGAATGCTTTTTATTTGAATAATAATTAAAAATGTAGTATTAAAGATAAGTCGGCACTATACATAGGCAAATAAATTCACTGCAGAACTACATTGATTTTTTTTTAAGGCTTATGTTTGTAAAATATTATGATAAATATTACGTTATCCTCCCAAAAACAAATAACAAACTATGAAAGTCAATGGAATAAATATCATAAATTTGTGTGGATTAATATCTGTAAAAGGAAAAAATTTGTACAAGACGTCCTGTTTGGTTGTAACTAGTAATTATTTAAATAACTCGTGTCGTTCACATTATTGTAATGTATTCAAGTATATATCATTAAAAATTTAAACCATAATATATTCAATAGTAATGAGAAATTAATATAATACAACATTTGAAAAAAACAATTCCAAGTTAAGTTAGTAGGTTGTTTTTCATAAAACGAAATTAACACAAAATAGTAATGAATAGGTAGTCAAGGTTTTCGTGTTATATAATATTATTATTACCATATTAATTAATATTAATATAATATACATAAGCTACAATTATAAGTATATTTTATGAATAAATATTAACCGCAAAAAAATACGACAAATATTATATATTATAACTATCTATTTAATGATTCGAGTATACATTTATTTTTAGAATTTAACGTTAATATGAACTGTCATGTTAACTAAAATGTCAATCCATAAAAGGGTATGTAATTAAATTATTTAAGGTATTTTTTCACTGACTTTTTGAATCATTAATGTATACTTAAATTATTATTACTCATTGGCCATAACTTTCTGATCAACTGAATACCTTTTTATGTAATTTAATTTACTCATTCTCCAGGACGTTAATTACACTTGAAAGCAAAATGTTACACAGTGACACAATTAGTACCTAATACAATATTATGCCTTGTTGTATTAATCGAGTATGTTGAAAAAGTTGTTCGAAACTCAGTTTTTTTTTTCTCCGGTTTTACCGTTTCGGCAATGGGATTTCAACGTTATAGTTTTGGAGAAATAACTCTATCCTAAAAATTGTACGGCTGATAGATCTCGACGTGTTTAATAATTGAAATATTATTTCAATCGACGGCGGCCATGATTAAAAGATAAAAAAAAAGCGTATCTCCTCGCTTGTTCTCTCTTTGGTAAGTTTTATCGTCATCTTCATTGTGAACGAAACCCCCGACAATCGATTGTCAAATTGCATTTTTATTTTAAAGTTGTTTTCAGTTAAAATTCACCATGGCGCTGTCGTTTGTCCTGTCACACAGTTTTCAAGTAATCGAGAAGCGATAAAGCCAAAGCAATTATTATTTGGATTTTTTTAAAGAACATTTCATATTTATTTTATTGAACGTCGAACGTTTCGGTATATCGTTGTATTTGTCAAGAGGAGTAGTAAAATATCCAGAGATAATACACAGAGAAACTTTTAAATTCGGATTTTGTAATCGAATTGGATATTATTATTCAGCGACAATCGGGGAGCGGGTATTTCATTAAAATATATTATTAGAAACGCGGGCAGGGGAAGCGCCAGTGGAAAAATAAAGTTTTCCTAAACCATTGCCACACCTTTGGTATTCAAACATAACCGGGTCTAAAGATATTTATTTTTTTTACTTTTTTGTCTTTTCTACTCAGGCCATATTTTTTTTTATTTCTTTTCATTTATTTTGGCATAAATTAGACGTTTGACGTTTAATAAAAAAAACCACTAGACTCGAAAATATTTTATTTATATTCGTATTTTTTAAATACACTGATTGCTACAAATAAATCCAAAACGAAACAATGACTTTTGTATGGTAACCTTTAAATAATTGGTGTTTCATAAGTTCGGTGTTGAAATATACTTTAAAAACTTTACCAACTTTAGCAGTACATACTTTGATAATAATATTATGTCCTTACTATGTAGCTTAAATATTAACCACAATTGAATAGGATTCAAATCATTATTTAAATACTTTTAGCTAAGTAAAGTATACTTAAGTGCATAAAATATTTCTAGGAGTTAGTATTTTACTACTCTGAGAGCTATATTTTTGTATTGATTATATCATTTTTAAGATTCTGAGAAGAAGTGACGAGTAGTATAATATATTTGTTTTACAATGATGTTTTTTCTTGTTGTCTGTAATCATGTTTTTGAGGAGAAAATCCTTTTCTGAGAAGAACTACATATTTTGTATTATTGCTTAAACATAAATAAAAGCAATATTGGGTAGTATTCCGCATAATGTACTCTGAATAACTGCAGAATACATTTAAAATACTTTTCTCAAACGTATTCTTAAAAACTATTTAGAATATTTTTAAAAGTATTTTATTCCTATAAATATCCTTTAATTTTCTGTTTTTCTTGTTTTTCTGGACATTTTTACAATATTTTACAATTTTGAAATAAAGCATTAACAACTTACATTGTATATACTTTTATTAAGAATTATTAAATTAAATATGGTTAGTGTTAATTTCAAAGTATTATTAGCGTAAGTATTTTAAAAGTATTTGAATTAATTTTTGAAATGCCACTTTATTCGGAAAACTACTTTAATGAAGTATTCGAGTATTTATTCCAAATACTTTTTAAAAGTATTTTATCCAAGTTTCAATATGAAAAACATATATAGGTAATATATCTCGTATAATGATGAAAAGGTACTACAACAAATTATATTCGAGAAATTGTGACATTTTTATGCGCCGTGAATCATATCGACGAAATGTTTAAGACTATTTTGTTGTGTCTTATAACACTGCTGAAATAATACACTCGGGATATAAACTGCACTAGTGTCGAATGGGTCAGTGTAGATAATAATAAACAATAAATCATTGGGGGTATCAGAGTGTGTCGTAGGTACAAGCACACACACACACACACACAGTGCATAGTTAAACTTCCAATATATTTGATTATGTATTTATATTGAGCTATTAATACCATAACAGTACCTATAGGCCAAAAGATCACGAAATTGTTAAATTTTCATTTAAAAAATAATGATTTTAAATATTTTATTTCTAAGTCATATTTATTGCACATGCTGCTGCAACCGATCAGATTATCTTGTCATAACTAACCTTTATACGTCGCAACGAATTTGGTGAGCGATTTTACAGTTATTAAATATAATCATAAGCCATTTTATGTTTTATAATATATTGTGCTATAATATTATATCATCCTTCTCTTCGCCGAACAGTATATCCATTGCAGCAGACCACTCGTCTGGGTCAAATATCTCGTGGTCTTTTCGTCTAGGTCCTTCGCAAAATGTCTACCAGCATAGTTTGCATCAGTCACACATAGCTTGGCGACTAAACAGCCCCCCTCCTTAATGGGGTTTAGAACAGATTTTTCGGGTTCTAAGGAACAGCACCGATACAAACTCGAATTCATACTGCCGATGACTGCAGTTTAAATGAGTGTGGCAGTGAACTCTCGTCACGTCGAAAATAAAGGGAAACAGAAAAAAAAGTTAGAGATTTCGAGTGGTAATATTAATATCACTTCAAAAGGATATTTTCAATTGAGTTCGACGTATCGACGTTTGCAGACAAATCACTTTCTTTTGGCGCACTCTGTAGCAACTCACTAGGTCGCCGTCACAGCCAGCCTTTGAACCTCGTGATGGCGTTGTGGACTGAATGTCTTTTTACGGTTATTCAACACATTCATACATCGTCACATAATGTACTGCAGTAAATAGTACTATAATAGTATCCTTCTCTGCGCCGAACCACATAATATCCATTGAAGTAGACCTCTCGTCTGGGTCAAACATAGCGCGGTCTTCTCTCCCAGAGTTTCCGCGATCCATGAACTACCGCGGTTTGCGTGAATCACACAGCTTGGCATCTCTAACAAACTCCACTATTATTGGCAGAGTGGATTTCTTTTAGTTATAAACGAAGAAACAAACCATAGTTTATTCTACCAATACTGCCGTTTGGAGAAGTGCGAGCTCGTGAATGTATATACATGATGATGATAATAATAGTAATAACAATAATAATAATATGTAATATTATAATACATTTACATATTATAGTATATAATATGATATTATCGAGTGTGCGTACACGTTCATGTCAATAAATCTGTACGACTCCGGGTGTGCAGTACCCCGCACCAATTTTTGGGTTGGACCATAAAAATGGGTTTTGAGCCAAAAATATTCCACCCGCCCTCCGCCGCACCCTCACGGCCCGTGAGCGTTATTTATTAACGGATTTTCGCGCCGAAACGTTTATATCGGCCCGTAGAGAAAATAATAGACCATAAAAAATGTATAATATTAAGTATTAAATGTATCCGTCCCTGCTGCCGTTGCTTACACCACCGCCGCCGACAGTTGGCCATTTCGGAGCTGGGATTACCGAGGAGTCGAGGGCAGGACTTATTTCGGAATACCGAAGCGGATATAGGTTTAAAAAAGAGTTATTCCCCTGACGGACTTTTAACATAATTTACGATATTTTATGGTGTGTAGAAAAAAAAAGAAAAAAAAGAACATAATAATATAATGTCTGTGTATATAATACATACTATGTATACGCAAATATATATTTATAGCTATTAACAGTAAATATTCCAAATAACTCTTGTCTGTTATGTATAATGGAGCATCGATTATCAGTGTCTCGACTATCCGTTTTTGTGATGAACCGTGCTCACTCTTCCGAAAATTTAAAAATATGTAATATAAATAGTTTAATTAAGGCCAGACGAACATTTTACATATTACAAAATTATAGTGGGTTATCGACAAACGTTTTAATGACATTTTTGACAGTAATAATGTCACCATGTTTTTCGCAGGTATTTGCATAGGTACATAGTTCCAATTAACCGTGGTTTTCGCATATCTGCGTGAGTGCGTGACCCCTCGACCATTACCCCGGATAATCGAGTTTCCAAGTAGAAGATTTCCTCGCCAGCGCTGTTACGCACACGCATTTTATTATTTTAATTCCTGCTGTATTCTCGAACATTGTTAATACCGTCACCGAGTAGCTCGTGTAAAAAAAAAAAAAATGTTAGTTCAAACAACGTGCTTACATTTTGTTCAAACGAATTCTCATATATCTAAATCAATAATATCACGAGGTGTATAATACTGGTAAAGATATATCATTATTATTTTTGTATACACATCGTGAATACGTGATAAATATCACAAAATATCACAGCACACCTAGGTGTACCTTTTGATAATAATATTTTAATGTTTTATTTACGAAACTAGTTTATGAGATATTTTGAAAAGTGTAAAGCTTACCTACCTATGCATTATTATTATATTGTAAAAAGGAACTTTCAAAATTCATCGGGTCATCCGTTTTTAAATCCATTCAATTTATAGTTAACCCGTTACCAGCATTTTATCACTGACCTACATAATAATATGAATGTACACCAAAAGACTCGGTGTGACGCAGTGTGAAGTCATGAAATAGATGATTTATAAAACTTAATTTGACATACATAAAACCAACCTCGTTCTTACGGCGAATGAATTTGAAACTGAACACAATTTCAATGTATGCACATTGTTCGACACCCACTTAGTGTGAAAAGCTTAAGTAGTTGAGAAAAAAATTCAAATAAAAAAATAGAAGAATAAACAGATGTACCTACTATTTAACCCTTTTAATGTAAAATTAGATTAAAAATATCATTCTCCTGACTATTTGAATATTTATAGATCATTTATTCGAAATATTATATGTTCTGATGTATCTAACGTGCTTATAATAAATATGTACCTAGGTATTATATTTAAGGAGATATTATATTATATACTAATCGTTATATTTTAGATAAAATATTCATTATTTCTATTCTTCTCGACGCTGCACTGCTTTATAATATAAAAGATAACATAATATACGTGCGGTGACTATGCAACGCATTAAAACTTTGATTATGGTTAACAGTTATTTTTTATTGTTTCCGAAAAATGTATAAATGTAAATTGTAAAATGTAAATGTCTTATACATTTTACACAATGTAGTTCTATGCAATACGACATGACTAACTATATAATTCAATTATTGAAATTAAATTCAAGGAAAAAATTATTCTTGTTCTGTTACAAGAGAAACGTAGGTACATTTTATTGGTCGACTTATCAATAAATAACTAATGAGGATTAGTGTGTTGCAATGAATGCATGTCTATGTAATATGAATTATGAAGTAATGATTTTGGCATGATTTTATATGAATAGGAGATATTACAAAGTTTCCTATTTCTTATTCACGTCAGGAGACCTCGTTCCCAACAAATAACAATACTATTGAATGTTCGTTTAGCTTATCATATGTGTTGAAATTATATGACACAGAAAAGAATATTTTTAGACTAGGAATTCTTGGAATCTAAGTGCCTTATTGATTTGTATTTCCCACTAAACGCATGGATTTATAGATTTATAATTTAAATTAAATAATATAAAAAATTCATTACAGTAACCTACTTAATGACGAGTTACGTTCAATACCTACTATACAGCAAAGAGATTCTCGGTTTTTTGTTTTACCATAAGCTAATCATTTAAAATACAGTAATAACTCTAAATATATATATATTTTTTTTATTTGTAATTCTAACAATTTCGTAAGAAATTAAGAACAAATTTCATTCATATATAAGTAGGTAACAAGTAGTTGAACTTAATCGCTACAACCATATAATTTTAAATCGTGATATAAAGGTTCAGACTTTTATATTGATTTAATTAAAATGGAAACGTAAGTCAAGCAA
>PVMI01061826.1:3692-18385 GCA_008528875.1 Aulacorthum solani | reverse complement strand
ATAAGAGTACCTACAGCTACCGTATACAGCATGTTACCTGCATTGCAGATGTCTTCTCGTCCGTCATGCACAATTCGGAATTCGGGGAATCGAGTATATTTATAGCAGTTGTGAGGCGCCGTCTCGGTTCTTCGACGGGGGTGAGTAGCGAGTGTTTTGAGTAGGCCCCAGTTGCCGACATTTATCACAAAGACCAATAGCTTCCAAAAATGCATAATATGTAAGCCCACGATACGCGGGAAATAGGGTCCTCAAAAGAATCTCCGCCCAAACCGCCGATACGAAATAAGCGGAAAACGACGTACAGCAGCCAGCTGGTAAATGGTAATATAAGACACACGCATCTCGTTCTTGTTACCTACTTGGACGAGCATAATACACCGCTGTGCCGCGGTTTATCATCAGGTACTTTCCTACCACAAATCTCAATAATGCTATTATATTAAATAAATATTTATAGATATTTTCCGGTCGAGATTGTCCGAATACGGTGCAAGCACGATAAGACGACGATGACGACGAAAAACGTGAGTGCATTTTTCGTTTGCGTGCGTTTTTACTCGTATAATAATAATTAAACCCTGGATAAAAAAAAAATACAAAACTGGTTATCGGCACCACACACGCGCTCCATCCTTTTGGAAAAACTAATTTACTCGGACACAATGAGAGTGTGGTACCTTCTAAGTCGGCGGCGGCGGCCGGTTTCTTATCTATATAATATTATTATTATACGAGAAACGATTGTGTGTGATTTGTATACCCACAGTCTACACCATACAACAGCACAACCGTGTAATTACATTGAAATAATAATATCATTATTATAATATGACTAATCATTGACACGACGGCATAACTTTATCTCTCAGTCGCAGCACTGATCACAATATTATTATTATAATAATTGTACAACGGTGTTACAATCCATCGTGGACGGATATAGTAGCTAAAATAAAATGTAAATAACTACTATATATTTTTAATATTTAAATTTATAAATCGTGATTTGTTCGGCAACTCAAGATGACATAAAAAACTGGCAGACTGCAGTTTAAATAGGTACCTTATATAGTAGGTAATAGGTGGGTCAACTTATATAGTTTTTATAATTTCAGTAAAAAAAATCGTTTTGTCAAAATAGTTTGATTATTTGTTGTGTAGAAATGTGGTGTTACGTAGGACGTGCCTTTGACCTTTTTGTAAAAACCCAAATAAAAATAAACTTTAAAAAAAATATTTACTTACCTGAATAGAAATCTTATACTTAAAACTTCTTAATAGTCGGGTACCTATTTACGATGGTTTTATTTTTGAGACATGTATAAAATATTAATACAGATAATATATTATAATATTTTAATATATTATCTAGACATTTTGTTTCAACTTTCAATAACACGATTGTATCAATTATCCGTGTTTAGAATAAGCTGCTGCTTCTACTGCATATTGTATTGAGGGTCGTAACACGTCTGGGCACAAAACTATATTTATACCTAGATTTGGAGACACCACGAGGAATCTCCCAATCATTTTTTTTAAACTCAAAAATATTTTTATTATTACATATTGTTATATTATTATAGGAAATCATTTAGTCATTCATAATTCATTACAAAAATATTAAATTTATTAAAATTTTATTTTATTTATTTATCTAGATTTATTTTTTTCCAACAAAACGTTATCCGATATCATATAAATATTTTATTATTTCATTGTCAACTTTAAGCGCATTACATTGTTTAAAAATATGTTTAACATTATCTGAATCCCCTTTTATTATAACATTTTTAACGTTTCTCTTAAAAGTGGACATTTTTAAAAAAGTTTCTTTTTGAATTTTCATCAAGATATTGATTTTACTAAAACAATTTGTTTGTATAAAACAGAAAATACTACCACTATTGTAGATTACCACTTACCAGTAACTATTATGATGTATTCGGTATACACAAATGGGTTTTATATATGTGTACAAAAACGTTCTCTGATTTCCCAGGTAAAATTATAAATTAGCTTTTATTCTATGTGCACAAACATTCTGTCTATTTGTACTCAAACTTGTTGACTTTTGGGTTAATGTGCCCAAACATTCTGCGCCTGTGTTGAGGTAGGCAACCCAAACACTAATATTTATTTATAAACAACTCTAAAATTTAACAATAAATAGGTAGTACCTAGATATAAAATGTAATTATGCGATAAGTGATGTATAGAAAATTAAAATCTGCCAAACTTAACATTTTAAAATTAAGCGTGGGAGCAAAATGTTCAGCGATTACTGAACAAATCACCCCTTAATCTTTCAACTACAGATTGTATAATGATCAAGGAATTGAAAGACTGTTGGACGGAGACGATTGGTTACCCTAATAATAATGAATTCAAAGACTGTTAATTTTTGTTTAAAATTTTTTTTCATTTTTTCTGTCGTTTATTTATTTTTTCTCTCAAAGTCTTACAACAAATTCACCATAAACAATAATTCAATTTTTATCACTCACATTTTTTTAAAATTTATGTTATTCAATATCGCACGTACAAATGGTTATAATTAATAATATATATATATATATAGTTATTATTACTATTGATAGTTGATACAGATTATTATGTATAGTATATTATTATTTTATGTCTGTATATTATATTATTATATCGTCGAGGCGGTTCCGTTTCCGTTTCATCACATTCACAATTGCATTTTATATTATATAAATATAAATAAAAAAAAAAATCATTACGTGTGCAATTATAATAATTTATTTACACACAATCACAAACAGTACACAAAAACACGCAGTACAAATAATATCGTATATACATAATATAAATTATTGTTTTAATTAATATACTTATAAGTATATTTGTATATTATACACATGTATATTTATATGTGTGTTTACATACAAAATAATATATATACATACATAATATTGTATTATATGTTTATTATAATATATAATAATTGCTTATTATTTACATAATATTATTATTATATTTGGACAGGACAAAAGGGTAATTATTTAACAATATATTATACTCTTACGCTATAGGAACCTAAATTTAATTTAAAGGGCACAATAAATCAAATGCCGTAAATATAATATGTATAGATATATTATGATGGGATGGTTGCATAGACATTATAATGAGTATCAAGGTTCGGCAATAAATATTGGTAGCCGGATTTTTTTTTTATAATAATTAGTAATTACAATCATTTAAAGACGTCTGTTCTTTAATCAAGCGGAAAATTTTACCCAGAAATCTTTAACGAAGACATGTATTTGTTGTCAAGTTATTTGTAGTTATCGATTACCGGTAGGGGATATTAACGAATTTGTCGTCAATTCACAGTTGTCAATCGGAGTTCTGAAAATTTTTTTATGATACACCTACATAGTAAATCAAACGACTAAAAAAACAAGTAAACACGATTATAATGGAAATACAACCACCACATTTAGATTATTTAAATTTAATACACAAAAAGACGGTTATTTTTACAGAAAAAACCTAAAACTCACTATTAAATGATCATAAAAATTGTATAAATTAAAAATAAATTACAGTAATTTTCTCGAAAAACGCTCAGTAACAAATCAATATTAACACATTCTAACCACTGCACTTTGGATAATCTATTCTTTATAGTGAGTTTATTTATTAAATCAGTACCTACATTATGTATAAATAAAAATTTTTTTGTTGACTGTAGATAACCGTCACGTATGTATTATGTGAATACAATTTTATTCTATATGTTTATAAAAAGTACGCATGTATATTTTTTTTTCAGATAAAAGCTATAAAATTAATAAATTAAAATTTGAAAAAAAAAAAACAAAGCATAAAATCAAAATGAAGACTAGGTAATATAATACAAAATTACAATAAAAAATGAATAACAAAATCAACAAAAATGTACACAACACATACCACAAATACATATTTTAAATGGGAAAAAGATGTACATTAATTTTCAATTTAATGTGCAAATAAAAATTTGTTACTACTATAATAAAATTAATAATTATTGAGAAAATATACAGAAGTACAAAATATTTATTCATTGGGTACTTACAATTATAATCTAAAATAATATTATTATTTTATTTTTATCAAATATGAGGTAATACTGAATACAAAATTGGAATCATAACATTTGTTATATTTTTGGAATGGTATAAATATATTATATATGTATAAAAAAACACACTATTTTGTAGCAATATATTATATTATTCTGTTATTCGGTAATTTATTTATTTATGTGCATTAACTAGAGCGGTGCCAAAAGCAGTGATCAAATGAAAAACTATAAATCATGAATACAAAAAAAAAAAATTAAATTAAAATTAACTCAGTCTTATAGAATAGGTTGAAATATATTTGAATTAAAAGTACAAATCAAGGGCAAAGAATGGTAGAAAATTTGGACGGATGTATGAAAAAAAAATTGCTTATATTTAAGATTGTTGGAAAGCAACCGAAATTTTAGGTTTTAACGTTTTAGTTTTGGAGTAAGTAGTATTGGTAACATCTCATTGGCAAGAACTAGGCAATAGATATGTTAATTTATTACTATATTTTTTATGCGTATTTATATTATGGTTATCTTATCTATATAAATCGTCTTATTTCTACCATTTATAAATTTTGTTTAAAAACTTATATATTATTTATTAATTTAATTTTTTTTTTTGTATATTTAAAAAACATCTTACAATCTACATACCACAATGTATAAAATCGCTAAAACATTAGCGAACCCCATTGAACCACTCATACTCGGTATTGAGCAATTATCTTAACTGTCTTTTGATTAATGGCCCCTAATTATTTATCTACCATCATGAAATTGTGCACTTGTTCTAATTTGTATGCCAGTCGTTGTTTTTGGGAAAATTCGTCTTCTTCGAGTGTTACCATAAGCTGTTCGTTGTACTTGGCAGCGTACATGTATAGTTCATACAGAGCACAGTTCGTATTAAATTCTGTCATGTGAATCCTTGATTCTTCGGCAAGCATGGCATTCATATCCTGGTCCGAAATTGCTGGCATGATTTTAATGTCGGAATAGTAACGATCTACCCAGTCCTTATACACCGGAATGTCCTTGGCGTAAAGTAATTTTGAGCTTGGTGAATCTTTGCCGAGTCGGTGGTCTGAAGTCGAACACGAGTCCATGAATGTTTGAGCAACAACTGACAGACACGAGTCAACTATGTTGGACTTATGTATATCAAAAACAAAGTTGGGATTTTTGATCAGATTCACCCAAAAACGCAAAGGAAGACTGTTGCTTTTCCACGTATGTACGACTTCGTGATCAGAGATACCATGCTGGAGTGCTTGATCATCAAGAAAGTCAAACATGTATTTGATAGCCAAAGGCAGAGCACTTCCTCTGTGAGCAGTGCTGAAAATCGTTTCAAATAAATCATCTACGAACTTTTGTAGAGTACCTTTGGTAGCTAGTAAACGCGTAAGATATATTTCTGATACCATTTTATTACCACGTTCTCCCTCTTTTTGTGCATCGTTATCGTGATGTTTAACTAAATGCCAACATTTAAGACCTCCATCCTGATCATTGTTCAGTGGTGATGTAGCTCTGCTGTACGGGGGGCTATCATAGTTGAATTTCGTTAAATTCAATGTTTCATATTTGTGTTTGTCCATGCGGTCCGAGAGTATTGATAAGTTGTAAGTAGACATTTGTTTAACGGAAACCAAGTTTAGATATGCACCATCAGGAACCATGTAATGATGTAAAGTGTTTCGTTTTTTCCATTCTCCTTCCACTTTTGTTGTTGAGTCTTCATCATATAGAATTAATCGGCCAGAAGTGCCGGTTCTCCATTCAACATCGAGTTCACACGTCCGGGGTCGTTGACTACAAGGCATCGCTCGATAAATAGTATCCAATGCTTTTTCCTTTACTTGTGAAATTGTATCACAGTCTAAAACTTTAACCGGTATATTTTCAGTGTTTGGGTCGAGTCCAGTGACGAAAGCGGTCTGTTGAGAAATCGAAACATATACGGTCATTGGAACAAAATCTATTGATTGTCTTATCAGTTTTTCTTCACTCAACGAATACCTTGCTTCAGAAGTAATTGCATCAACTGGTCCTTTATCGACTTGTTGTTTCATTGCTCTAAACAATAAATACAGAGGTTCCCCTGCACATTCCCTTAAGAATTTATACAGTAAAAACGTAAACCACGATGATAACATTTTTTCTGCAACACTTTCTGTGCGCCTCAAAAGCAACTTCGGATGGCTGTTACCTTC
This sequence comes from Aulacorthum solani, assembly GCA_008528875.1. Lineage (NCBI taxonomy): Eukaryota > Metazoa > Arthropoda > Insecta > Hemiptera > Aphididae > Aulacorthum > Aulacorthum solani. Next base: position 12,076 of record PVMI01061826.1, on the reverse strand, counting down.
CATGCATTTTTCAATTAGTTCTGCTAGTAAAGTCTTCAATATATCAGTACAATATTCCATTTTACTTTGCAAAGACACCATAATTAAAGAAGCTACGTTCACTCTATCTCTCATCGAAAAATAGCGATTACTCTCTAAAGTTCTTATAAACAATAACAAAAATGTCTTGTTTAATATTAATTGGCCAAACAAACGGATGCCCTTTTCTTTTCGAATTAATTCTGGTTTTTCTCGCTGGAGCACCCCATGGTCTTCCATATTCGGGAACAAAATTTTCATTGAATATGTACGATAATCCAAAAATGGAATACCACCAGAAGTAAGATCACCAGCGATATCTGTTATCTCTGTTTGAAGTTCTGCAAACGCCTCTTTGCATTCAGCCGCTACACGTAGTTCCAATATGTCCATCTGTTCTTGCATATTTTTTAAGACACGACTACTTTCAGTCGATTTACGGCGGTATGCGATCAAAAAGGCGATGAAAATGATAACAATTATAGCCATACCAATAATGCCACCAAAGAGAGCAGGATTTGTCAAAGGACTATTAACTTCGGATTGTGCATAGCTGAGTTTTCCTATGTTAAATTTCAGACTTGTTCCTACAGTCACAATTACATCTGGAAGTTCTTGAGAACTGGTTAACCGAAAATCATCAGATACTGCTAATGGTTGAATGGGTGGTGGTTTACAGGTGAGTTGATTTCGAGACAACGAGGTCACGTTACAGTAACTTGTCCCAATTTGCACTGTAACGTCAGTTTCCTGGCAAGCTCGATCTAAGTAATGGCCATTTATAGTTAAATAATCACTTTTATAATATTTTATGTTTTCTCCTTGGACATCCTCAAATTGTGTGTAATTTGGATCTGGGTATAGTAAGAATTTGGAAAACCCAGTTTTCGATGATATATTTTGAACATTTGTTACATTGTCCATTTCAAATCCATAATCCAATTCTATAGGTGGGCTAGACGAATTAGCTTGGATTCGTTGAAGAGGTGTAACTTTAGGTGACTCGCATATTAAATTAGAATTGCTTAGTACAAAACAATCCCCAAAATAAGTATTATTCATATAATAAACATACAAACGGGGAGTTTGAACAAACGCAAAATTTTTACCATTAACTGAAACTTTTATACCACCAGATACAATGCCTTTAGGAACTTTTACTTGGCTCGGAGAACCTGATTCCACAGATTCGACACTCGGGTCATCAGTGTATTCATAAGTTTGTCGATCAAAATTTCTTTCAGACTTGTCGAATAACATTTTTATTTTCCCGACCCTTTGAGCATCAGAAGCACTGGTAATGCAAGTTGTTTCTGAGAATGTACTATTGACAACAATACAAGGTAAAGTATCTTCGAAGAATACTTGAATATTACTTCCAGCATTCATGAACTTTCCTACTATTTTAAGCGTTGTTCCGCCAGATTTTGGACCGTATCCAGGATACAAACTAGTTATGATGGGATCAACAAAATGATAATTCGTTTTGGATTCACCTCTGAATCCTTCCACTTGAACCACGATAGGACCTTCTCGTATGTCTTCACTGCCGGGCCCATCAACTCGACACACTATTTTTCTGGTGGTTTCATATAGATGCGAGTATGGAGCACACCGTAGTCCAGCTACAGTGACGCCACTATATATGTCGTTAAAACTTTTTCCTAAATTTTTTCCAATAATTGTAATATTTGTGTGTCCTTCCCATGGTCCAGCAAGTGGCCAAAATGATGTAATTTGAAGATTTGGACAAGTTTTGTTTCGATTGAGCCATGTAACTACTGCCCGGTCACACTGATCTATAACTTCACAACTATTAGTGGCTTGACACCATCCACATTTATACTTTTCAGGCAATGCTAAACACATACCACAGTCATCAGCCATATCACTACATCTATAAATAACAACATGGATGTCATGTGGGTTATCCAATGGTTTGGATCCGCCCCAAATCACAGCAAAAGTCGCGGTGATATTAGAAAAGTGTGAATTATAACTAAACTCCATCGTTTCACAGTATATGGTGTCTGCTACTAATGCCGCATTAACACTCGAAACACGACCCTCTATATTAAATTGGCATACAAAACGTGTTTGAGCAATAAACTGGCCAATTATGTGTACCTTCACTCTGATTGGTTTTTTAATACCAGAAGGTACCAAAATTTCTGTACTTCCCGTATCAGATCCATTAATTGTTGGGCAAAATGATGGTCCACTTCGGAAACTTGGACCAACACGATTTACACCAGTAACTAAAATATCATTTCTACAATTTTCTGCCGTGTCATGCGTACATCTATGAGCTTCGGCACACCAATCACATGGAAATGAAGAATTTACACATTGAGTACACGATGTGTAAGTACTGCAATCAAAAAATGTAAAATTGGTGGCTACAAAATTTGGTCCCTTGGCTGTTTTGACTGACAATTTTGTAGTGAAATGATGTTGGTTGGCTGGTATGAATGGTAGTAAATCGGTTCGAGGCGTTGTACAGTTGACGCCAAATGATTTTCTAGTAGCATTTGTGATCAACACTTTATCAAACACTGAAAATGCACAGTAAAATGGTCCTTCGAGCAATGGTAAATTATCAATGACTAGTTCCAATGTTCGAGCTGTGGTCTTTTGAAGTTGACTGGGTGTAACAGAAGCTATTGTAGTACACTTACCACTTTTGTATGGTATCCAATATAATGGATCATTTGCAGCATCTTCACAATTTGAGCGTAAACTACATTTATTCTCTAATGAACACCATCCACAATAAGGGTCTTTAGCAGCCAAGCAATCTAAACATGATGAATACATATGACATTCTTGAACTTTAATCATAGAAACTCTGTTTCTAGTCATTGCATATAAATGCATTTGCTGAGGATCAACTATTAGATCTTGATTGATAGGAGAGTTCTCTTGAATAACTATATCTCCGTATTCAATAGCTTTTACAGAACTTTCAACGACAATTTTTTTGACATGACCGTTGTTCGTCCCAACAAATACAACCGTAAAGTCACCAGTAGAAGTAGCAGTTACTGCAGTGAGACGAGTATTGAACGTTAGTACTGGAATAGCGGTCATAGGCGAATCACCCCCTAAAGGAGTGTTCACATCCATACCACAAAAATCTTCGGTAATTGTCTGAAGTTTGGTTCCAACGCATGCATGACTTGGTGATATGAAGTCCAATCCACGATTTCCTTTACCACTAAAACATGCATTTATGTTTTGTAAAAATTTTCTTCGTATTGCTTTAAGTGAATAAACACATAATGCACTTTGGTCATTCGGTTTGTTTTTCAATTCGCTTTCGCTTTGGTTACTGCTTGAGAATACAGCGAATAAAACGTCATCTTGAGGTGTAATACCAAGATCTGTAGCCAAGTCTGAGCCAATTTTACCCACATACCCGGCTTGTACTAAATTATATGACTGTTCTTTACTAGTGCACTCCAGCGGAATTTCTGTATACGAATAATAACTCTTATCTTCATGACATAACCTTACCATCTTAGATATATAAGGAGAAGGTGATGTTACACTACGCATTTGTGTTGTTAAAAAGTAACTGAAAGTTTCAGAACTAAAACCATAAACATAATTAATGAGATATCGTTCACGGTTCAGAGTATTTACATAAACCCGAGTACCAGAAATTACTCCAACATGAGCAATGTTTAACATATTTTGGCTGTCTAAACTTCTTGAAGAAATAGCTGGAACATCAGAACGATAAGGAGAGTTGCCGGTAAATGTAACTCCAATATACATCACTTGCGTCATAGGTGGATTTGGAGGTCCTGGTGCAATAAAAGCAATAGTAGATGCTTCCATATTATTCGCAACCACTGCTTCTTTAACTAATTGTACTGTATCAGATATGTTATTTAAATTTCGAACTGTACACATGCCTTGTGAAACTGAACCACAAGTAATTATCCTGGATGTAGTATAATCGATAACAAGTACTTTATTTACGTTATCAGTTAAGTTTTTAATAGTGGAATTAGGACACATATTGGCCCCACATTCAAAGGAATCCTCAATGGGGCCAGTAACCACTTGATTGGTTACATTGAGATCAGGTGTAAGTTGATATAGATGATTGATGGCACCCACAAATAAGCGCCCAGTGTTCTTGTCAATGACAAGGTTGTTGAACATTGGTGTCGAATCATCGTCTTTGAATATTTTTATTATATTGGAATGGCCGTAATTTACACCTAAACATGCCAAATATAAAAGTGTTACCCACAGACGGTGGGGGGCCTGCATTGTACGACGTCTGGTTTTTCCAGTACATGGGAATATGGAAGACATATGTTGATAGATGACCATATAAGCAATCTATTCCTAAAACAAAAATAGTTAATAACATTAGAACTAAAATAAGCATTTTACGGTAAATTTATTATAATTCAAGGTTAATTCTTTAATATTTTAAAAGCAAACACTAATTTTCTCAAAAAATACTAACATTATGGTAATACCTATATTATTTACATAATTTGAAATCATTATAATTTTTTTTGAAATAAAATGATTTATATAATACATATACTTATATATATTAACAATATTTTTTTGAGTATTTCAAAATATTAAAATCGGATTCAGAGCAAGTAATTAATTATTTATAAGCTTACAACTTATACTTTATAAGTATTTAAACTTATACAGCTCATATAGATAAGCGAAGTAGTTGACTAACATTTTGAGGGGTAACCTGTCCACTCTACATCACTTTCTAAACTTCACTACTTATAACTAATTATCTACTCGGTTTTTATACTAATGTTTTCATAAAAATAAAATTTTATGAAATTAAAAATGTATACTGTCTTACGAAAAAAATACTAAAGATAAAAATACACGTTTTTCAAAAATGTTATTTTGTAATGACTTTAAATTATTTGAAAAAAAAATCCAATTTTCCGAAAACATGAGTGTTTACCTTCAAAATTGTGTGGTAGAATTCACTCTAATTAAAACTAAAAATTAACTAGCTAAAATTGATTATTATAAACGTAACATTTTCAATGTTAAGCGTTAGTAGTACGGAGACACACGTTGGGTTACGACGACTTTTAACGTTTAACCATACAACATAAAATACGAGTAAAATATTATGTTTATTGAAATAACACGTTAAAACGGTTAATATAATATCATGCCGAGCCTCTATAATAAGGTAAACAAATCGATCAGATGGCTCTTTTATTATGCTCTATGGTTTAACCTAATTCATGCAAGGCCGGATTTAGACATTTAGCGCCCCGGAGCAAGCATTTTTTCGCCTTAAAATAGAGTGTAAACATACATGTAGGTAATTTATACAAATAAATGCTGAATTAACTTCATTTAACTTCAAAATATAGTTATTATAGTAATATTCAACAAAATATTTTGTAATACAATAAAATGTTGGGCGCTCATCCAGCACTGAAATAATTAATACAAGCAAAGTACTATAATAGAAAATTGTGTAATTTTTGTTAGATCTGAAATATATCTCAATCCAGTGGTTCTCTATTCGTGAATATTAGGTATACATTTGTAATGCTTAAATTTGAATAGTATAATGTTTAAATTAAAATTATTTAGTTAAGTCAACGAATTATTTCTGTTGCCCTAGGCCCCTACTAGACTATTTTTAAATTATTTTACATCATTTGAAATTTAATAATCAAACACCGATTTTTTTTAAAAGTTTTAATTTTATTGAATAAATAAAAACGCACTTATATTTTGTCTTCTTATGCAAATAATAATAATATAATACATAGTTTGTTAAGAGGCCGTTGTACCCGCATGTGTTGTCACTTGCTACTGGTCTTACATATGCGTTTAATAGGAAATATACGTAACAAATTCTTACTACCTGCTTACAGTTTATTTATAGTTAATACTTAAGCAACAATTTACAAATGATCATCGAATTTGCTGAGCATTGTTTATATTCTCTTCTAAACATACAGTATTTTTTCTCTATTATTAACTATAAATAAACTGTGGTAAATTGGAAAAACAGTTAAATAAAATGCTCTCTGGTTGGAAACAATTTTTACCTTCCGATTCGAGATGTATAGATATAGTTTTATACTGGTTATTTTACTTTTTCTAATAAATTAATTTTGTTATTGAAACTTTATACACAGATATAGCTAACCATAAACCCCGGTAAATACAATTTCTACTGATATTATCAAATATACGTCACTTATACGAAATGTCGGGAAAATAGATACAATCTGATCCGACTCTGGGGAGGAAACCATCTAACCATTAATACAACACCGCTCCCAGTGTTAATCTGTCTTCCTAATAGTAAGAATCCAGAATATAAATAATATAATATTTTACTATGTTATGCGAGTGAGACGTCTTCTTAAACAATAAAGACTTTTTAAGTACGATTAAAAATTTAAAAATAATCAGCTTATTTTCAATATACATTTCAAATAAGTCCACAATTCATAAATATGGTACCACAAAATATTTTGTTTCACAAAAATTGAATAATGCAGCAAGGATATTGTTTGATACACTACTAAATAGACACCTACAAGAAACATGTAGGTATAATGTTTAAATTAAAATACAACGGGAGTATGACAGATGTCACTTTTACTTCCTGCATCATGAGCTATTAAAGTAGATTCTTTAGTACTAGTTCTTTGTTACTTCGTTTCATATGCACAAGACATAAAAAGAAAAACACTTGATAGTTGGGTACAACCTATAACAATAACTTAGTTATTGTTTAATCTTAAAAATATAGATTTTTAAATCTACCAACAAACAAAGGGAATAACTTAAATAAAAATACATTCATTACCAGGGTCAGCATGTTCTCAGTCAGACAATACAAAATATTTTTTAATATATCTCCCTCATAATACAACATATCAATGAATCGAATAAGATTTTTTTCGTTTAGGTATTATACCTACAAGTAATCAAATAAGTTTAAAATCAATCACTTCATCAGTATCACTATTTAATTTAATTCAAAAAATAAAAACCTGTTGATATTATGATTATTTTTTAAAAATGATATTCACTTGTCACAAATGTATCAATTTGGTGACCCAACAATGTTATGAAATAGATTTTATTATCTCACGCCATTCACCATCTTTTCTATTACATATTTTACTTAGTTAGTTATTACTTACTATAATTTATTTTTACTAGTTGTCACTGGTAGCTATCAAACACTTGTTGATCATATTAACTTTAATATCGTTTGTTTCATAGATAAGTACAAATAAGTGTAACTAAAGACTAAAATACCTCAAAATATATCTGAACATTATATTTAACTTATAGGTTATGAACAATCTCTATTCCACATAAGTTTGGAAAAAATCACGACAAAACAGTGTTATGATTTGTGCATGTGCAGTCCTGTTGACTGTTGTAGTGTGCTGTCAACTACTGGTCAATCACAGACTTAATGCTAACCCGTGATTCACAGCAGTCTATGAAAATTAAAATAGTAAAATCAAAAAAAAAAAATTAATATTCACTCGATATTAAACAATTTTATCTAGAATTATCTTAGAATAATGTGCATATTATGTAATTAAATTAAAATAATAAAAGTAAGTACCTATATTATTGATACATCATAAAAACTTTGTTCATACGATGGTGCGTAACATTAGTTAAACAAATTTTACATTACAAACAGCTTCTCTTTAGATCCAACTTAAACTGAACCGTATAAATGCAATGACTAAAGTATACATGCTGTATACCTAATAATAAATAAATAAATAAATATTTTCAAAACAAATGTATATTTACCAATTACCTAACCAAGAAACCTTTCATGGATTTCTTATTATCTAAGTTCTAAGCATAGAGATGGATATGAATAGGTACTGGAGTGCATACCCCCTGTATCTGCAATGTAAAAATGCATATATATCTGATAGTTCTAAGAGCATACTGATAATTAGTTATTTCGGTACACAGAGTAATTACCTAAACATTGTACATGCACAATAAACATTACTTTTTTTAAATTGCACCCACAAGGGTAAGGACTGTTGGCCCACAAGCTCACCTAATTTAAGAAATTGTGACTTCTTCAGTTCTTTTTATAGGGCTACCCAAAAAAAAGGTTTTTAAAAGTCGGCCTCACGCCTTGGAAAAACTTAAAGATCAAATTTGAGAAGAAATCGCCTCTATACAAATCTAGATGTGCCAAAAACTTCAGAAATTACATTCATCAATGTATTTTGGTTGAAGGTAATCATTGTTCTGATATCATTTTTTTGACTTAATGCATAAAATAACATGATGTACCAAATAAAATAAACTTCACTTCTTTAAGTTGCGTCGTTTTT
>PVMI01061819.1:0-15362 GCA_008528875.1 Aulacorthum solani | reverse complement strand
CCTAAAAAAAAAATTTTAGCGTTCACTTTTAAAATTAGGTACCCAAACCCAACACGTGTTATTTGCCAAATATATAATTAAAAAAAAAAAAAAAAAAATGATGATGCAATACTATTTAGATAATATCTATCATCTCAAATGTTCAAATAGCTAGTCCAAAGTAACATATTTATTTATAAGGTCACATAATGATTATTGTTCAATAATACAATATAATCACGGACACAACCGTGTAACAAAACCGTCTTAAAATCAACATAATAATCAATTTCGACTTCGGCGTTACGGTGGGGTGATGGTGACACCCGCTCAAAGCTGCCATTAAACCCTCGACAGTCGGCAGATGTCGTTAATAATAATTATATAAGTTTATAGATTGAGGTTTTGCTGTCAATGCGTCCGAACCATAGTAGCCAACACTTTACAGTATATAGACCTCTTTACTGAAGTAAGACTTCAGAATTTGGTTCAAACGATGACGGCAGCCCCATCTACAGGTTGAACACGAATAACCACACACACCACCTTTTGTCGCTAGACTGCGCTACCTTACACAATTCTTATAATATGTAGATTATTACTTATTCTATTATTTTTTTTAATATTTACGATAATACGATTTATACCTAAAGTTACGAAACCGGGCGACTTGTCGTTTTCTTCGACAATTAGTTTGTCATGTCGTTTTCATTTTAACATACATAGATAATATTATGTTTATGGGCTGAGTAAATTTTTTGTTTTTTATAAATGTAATATCAAATGTAATAAATATCTAAAAATTCAAGATCTTAAAACGGGAAGTTGGAAGTTGAAATTTAAAAAATGGAATATTTTATTTCAAGCATACTTTGTGAGAAATTCAGATCTGTTTCCAGAAATGTTATTGCTTTATTAATTACAATAAACTAATTATGGTGATTTTATAAGGATAAAAATTACCGTGCGAGCAATCCTCGGCCGTGTTTGGTTTGACCAAAAATGAATTCTTGCCGATATCTTGTTTGGTTGATTACACCATATACACAAATTTGTTACTACTGAAATAAATGTAAAATAAAAATCCATAAACACTAATGAGAAAAAAATGTTCACACCGATTGCCTTCAGCCTACCTATGATTACCAAAAACCTAATTATTTATTAGTTAGCAAACTAATTTTTAGAAGATTTAGATTTATATTTTATACCACGGACTAAGTAATTATATTTAGTAAGTATAGATGTCCGTGATTGGCGTAATTATTTTATACCACTGAAAATTTCGCTCTCTTGCCAAAATGTCAACGTTTGCTACTGTAATACTTTAGAACTGCCCAGACTGAATTTGGTACATTTTATTTTGAAGACGTTGCGTAGATATGGTATACAACCAAATAAATATTAACCATTTAAACCATGGAAAACTCGATCAGATTCTTCGGATTTTAAATTTTAAATTTGCATTTTTGATAACGACTCCTCCCCACCCCGCCATTGTAACATGATTCGATAGAAGTTGGTAACACCACCGCCATTTATGTAGTGCAATAATTTTATATTGTAAAATCTACATTTTGTCCAATTTTGGGTCAACTTAAAATACACATATTGATTTAAATTATACCGAATTGCTAATAATTTAATACTATCAACGAAATCATGAGATTTGCAAAATTTATATAAATTAAAAATAGCCGGTTAAAATATTTAAAATAATAATAATAATAATATACTGTTAATAAAGGTTCGTTGGTTTGGTAACCACTGGATAGGAGGAGTGGGATGGCACTAAGGCAACAATACAAGGAGAGAGGCGAGATACATTATTAACCGTCGTTTTTATCGGTTGGTCCGGACCAGTTTGTGTTTGAAAAGTCAGAAAATAATAAATAGTAAATACAATGTTTTAGATTTAAGTGTCAACAGTTGAGTGTCGAGTGAAGACTTTTTTATCCGTTATTAATTTGTTTTTATTTTTTATTTACAGGCTGACAATCAATTAGGTAAGTCCAGTTCATTATTACACCTAAGACCTAACGAATTAGATAGTAATAACTAGGTAAAATGTGAAGGTCCGTCACTGATTCGAAAATAGTTGTATTTAAGCTGGATTCTCGATCGCCGAGACATTTTCTGATTTGGCCTAACCCCGTTTCAATTTTCATTGATCTTCGTCGCCAACCACCATAGAATCTATAAACGTATGCCCGATTAATTCGAGTTCTCTAATCAAATCTCGAAGTATCTGGATAACTTTCTGTTGTTCTGCACTCTATCTGTGATCTAGATATTCATCTAGAAATTCGCAAAACTAAACTGATATAGAGTTATCTCGCACCTAGTTAATCTAGAAATTTGCTAGATTCAACAGGTTTAAAATTAATTCCAAAATAATGAAAAATTATATGGTCTAAACATCCCTGTGCTTTATTTTTCACAACGGCCAAGGCCATTCTTTTATAGTTATTGCCATTGAATACATAGTGACAATCATGACCTCATGTCTCAGTTTGGGGATATTGGTTGGTTCAGGATGCTCAATTTAGCCTTAATCGTTACTCTTTAATCTATGCCCTTGACCATCAAATGTGAAAATATTAATTCATAACATATATCTCTTAACTATAGAGTGGTTAGACATTATTAATTTTTTTACTACACCCATTTCAAATACAATCAGACACTGCTTACAGTCACAGCAGACTTAGGTGCAACAAGTACATAAGTATCATTTCTATTTATTTTATGTTGTAGGTTTAACAGCATTCTAATATTGATATTATTACTTATCGCAGATTAAAATATTACTAGTAGTCAAAGTGAAAGGGTGTAAGGTGGAGTTATGTAAGTTTCATAGTGTTTCTTATGACGGCCCTGTATACGCGATCGCTAGGAGGAGTATATGAAAGGAAACTACCTTTAGTTTTTGGTAAATAATCTATACTTTATTGTAGCTTAGGAAACCTGAGGGTTGTACAATGAGATATGATGGAGTTGATGACAGGATAAGTCATTTGGGCCAGTGGTGTTTATTTAAATGGTGTTAGATACAGAGAAGTTTGATATGTTTTGGATGTGAATGGAAAGAGCCTGAGGTTCCTGTATATTGTGATTTTTGTGAAATGAGCAATCTGGATCATCCGGAGGACTATTTGAAGGTGTGGAAAATACGTTTTTATCATCTGTGTTAATTTAAGTGAAATAGTCTGCTGAGGAAAAAACTTGTTTTTTGTTGTTTTGACTGTGCGAAATAGATATGTTGGATAAATTTCATTTTGTAGCTTTAGGAGCAGAAGGAAAAGCTAGGCCTTTATTTTGAAATGTGTTCATGATAATGACTTAATTTATTGAGTCAAATCGATATAATAATGGAATAATTTACGAGACAAAACACAGACAATAATGACGTGTGTGTGTTTGTGTTGAAGAGGCCAAACTGTACATGTTTGTTTAATTCTACATTAAATTATATAATCTTATTTTTAGAATTTTTATAATGGACAATTATGATAAACTGGAAAAAATTGGAGAAGGAACATATGGTGTCGTATACAAATGTATGGAACTTTCATCAAAAGAAATTGTTGCCGTAAAAAAAATACGCATGGAAATGGAAGACGAAGGTATACCTGCTACAGCAATTCGAGAAATTAGTATTTTGAAGGAACTCAATCATCCTAATATTGTGAAGTAATGTTTAAGTTGTTAAATTTACTCATATGTATTTAGTATTTACGTGTATAATATTGTAATTTTATATTAATAGTCTGCGAGAAATTCTTATGGACGATTCAAGATTATATCTTGTATTTGAGTTTGTTCCTATGGATTTAAAAAAATTTATTGATTCAAGGCCTAAAAAACATTTGGATGAAATTACTACGAAGTCATTCACTTATCAGGTAATAATTATATTTTATATCCTGAGACAATACCTATTTAAAATTAATATTTTTTAAATTTTATACAGTTATTAGTTGCTATATACTTTTGCCATGTGAGACGGATTTTACATAGAGATCTTAAACCACAAAATATCTTAATCGATACTAAGAATAATATACTGAAAGTTGCTGATTTTGGTTTAGGCCGTACTTTTGGTTTGCCAATACGTGTGTACACTCATGAGGTATTTACAAATATTTATTTAATATTTCTAGATTGATAATTGTTATAATTAAGAAACTATTTAATGATTTTACTTGTTTTATCTGTTCATTGTATTTACCAGAAGTAACCATGTATTTACTAGTTACACTTATTTGGTTAATTCAAAACTTAAATACATATTATATTCTTAAAATATAACTAATAAAAAGTAGGTATAATTTTGTTTGGTTCAGTGTTCTACTAATTCTCTATTTTCGGATCACAACATAATCTTTAATTATTTCTTTTAAAAAATGTTATATATTTTTAATAATTCACATACTATAAGTTACTGTTGATCGCATTTTTTGGAAATATTGTTTACAATTTATGTACTGTTCTGGACAGATAACTAGTTATGAGGACATCCTACCCTATTGTGTTGTCTTCGTCTTACTAACGCATAATTTATCAAAATGTACTTCCAGCAACCCCAATTATGTGTTCTTTACTTAAATATTAAAGTGTATCAATCTATTATCAAACTTAAATGGAAGAACATTATCTGTGTTCTCTGTAGGTTTTTTACAATGTTTTAATTTTTAAGTAATTTATGAGTGTAAAATAAAAATGCTCATAATTCTTTGGGTACAACATCTTTTTAAAAATTTAAGTATTGTGTGTATAAATTAACAGAAGATTATTATACTCGCCTTACATAATTAATGCTTTGTAGTTCCAATATAATTACTAGAGCTCATAAAGTTCATACATTTGCATATCAATCTTGCCAAGTTGTATTAAAAGCTAGGTAAGATAGAAACTCACTTCAAGGTGACATTTTATTTGCGATATAATTTTAGCATATTTCAAAGTTTTTGAAAAATTTGGACAAGGTTGTGCATTTTAAATTTTGTAATTGATCGTTAACATTGTTCATGATTTTGATGTAAGTATGTAGGTACCAATTTTTTCTTATATCATTTTTAGAACCATAGTTACATTCATATTTAATTGTTTTTTTTTAATGAATGAGCTTATGAGCCCCAGTAATTAATATAAATTCTAAGCAAAATTAAGAAATAATAATTTTAGGTAGTAACATTATGGTACAGAGCTCCTGAGGTATTGTTAAACACACAACGTTACGGCTGCCCAATTGATGTTTGGTCTATTGGATGTATATTTGCAGAAATGGCACAAGGAAAACCATTATTTCAGGGAGATTCAGAAATTGATCAATTGTTTCGTATTTTCAGGTAAATTATATCTGTTGTATGATTTTTTGAGAAAAATAAAGAATCAACAAAGACAATAATGTGAATGTACCTGTACCTGTTGCCCAACTGTCTTTATTGTTATACTATATTTCCTTTTTTTTAGTGTAATGCCTACTGTGTGTTACTATAAAATATTTCTTTTATCAAATAAATATTCTGTAACAAGTATTTCCTTTAAAATATTATAACATTATTATTTTATTTTTATTTTATCCTTGAAATTATATAATATATCTTGTTTAACATAGTTATAAGTTTATAATAATAATAATCTTAAACAAATATTTGCCATAGGTGACTGATTACTCACATACAGTTTAAAGCTTTATATTATTTTACATAAGAAAAAGGCCCAGACAAGTACCTGAGCATTGCATAACAAGACATTAAAACTTAGCTTTCAACCATTTTTCTATATTAAAAAATATTTGCCAAATATTGGTAACAAAATTACACTACATGCTGCTCCACAGATAACTCAAAACTTAAAATAAATAATTAGGGACCTCAGTGTGATTCCCACCAAAAATACTCCCAACTAAACAATGTTCACTTGTGCCAAAGTGCTTCAGAGTTTGTATGAAGTCTAAGAGTTTTAAATTTAAATAGTGTTTTATACATTATCTATATACTTTGCTAATTTTAATCATTGGTAATATTTAGTGAATACAATTATTTAAAATTCAATTTTATAGGATCTTGACTACTCCAACTGAAGATACATGGCCAGGTGTTTCCGATCTTAAGGATTATAAGCCAACTTTTCCGAAATGGAGTGATAATATGTTGGCCGATTCAGTTAAAAACCTCAGTTCTGGTGGAGTGGACTTAATGCGGGTAATTTCAACTAACTTACTCGTCATATTCATAGTATATCATACTTAGTATATATGCATTTTTTTTATTAGCAAATGTTGGTTTATGATCCAAGCAAACGAATCAATGCAAGAGATTCACTTCAACATAGTTATTTCAAGGATTTAAATAAAAGTATTTTACCAGCTCTTCCTGAGATTAAGTTTTAAATGTTTATTTGCATGTATTAATAATAATTATAATTTGATGATTTTAAGTTATAATTAATTTAAATATAAAATACAACTTCATTTTGAGGTTTTTTTTTACTTTTATAAAAACTTTATTTAAAACTAATAACTGTTATAAATGTTCTGGGGCATGGTTTCCACATCCCCCTATTCTCATCCCATCTTTTCTGAACATGCCCACCGTTGCAGGCTGATGTTGATTGTGATTAGACAGTTGGAGCACATGAATGTGCGCTTCAAATTAGATAACTTATTTTATTGATTTGGTATAATTATATCTAAGACAGATTTCAAGTCTATGATCATTTAGATTAATTCATAAAAACAATCTTTATTTCATCTGAAAAATTATTATTGCATTTAAAATTTCAATAATTATTATTTATTATAGATTTTTCTGATAGTTTTATATAATGCTTATTAGAACTTTAAACTATAATATATATTGAACCAAAGAAAATAATAAATATGTTAATTGTTTTTTTGTAAGATTTTAAGCTTCGTTTTGCTAATTGATGCTATCAATCAATTATCTAAACTATTGAATTATAATCAGAAAACTGAAGAATTTTCAAACAAAGGTGGCCAGAACAAAAATATACTTTTAATCGGGGATCAAAAAGTACTAAATTTATATAATTTCTATAGTTTAATTTAATAGTACAATAAATTTCTAAGTAAATAGAAATTTGTAAAGGTAGGTTAGGTGAGCTTGTTAAATTTACCAGCTATATTTTTACCTAAAGTATTGGCATATGAAGCCTCAAATTAAATGTCCTAACCAGGCAAATATTTACATCAGTAGAATGGAATAGTTGATATAAAAATGTAAAACATCCAAATGTTCAACATACCCACAGGCAAATACTCATTTATACCTAACTATTAATTCCCACCACCATTAATGAATTTGATTTTATTGACAAGATAGTCTATGATAGTATTATTTGATGATGTTAGATGTATCTATTAATATGATTTGATTAATTGCCAATTAATATATAGGTACATTTTTAATATTTATATTCACATAATGTAATAGTTTAGAATATATGCAAAAGTCAATTATACAAGACTAGGTACTTTTAAAGTTGTAAAGTGTATAACACCATGAAAACTAACCCCTACCCTATCTAATAAATAATAAAAACAAATGTTACCATAATTAAAATCGGGCAGAGAGGTTCTTGGGGGTGTCCCTATAGTAATATAATCAAAATATTCAGAATTCACATAAAATGTTCTTCGTAAGTTATCAAATAAAAATTATACGTAACCTTTACATCCCTAGAAAATTGTATCAAGTTGTAAAAAATTTAAAAACACCTAAACAAATTGCATATCTTTGCCATCAGGTTTTTATGAAATCATGCGTTATGTAGGATGGTGCTTTTTTATACGTATAATATACCATTATTATGTACAATGTAGAATATTTCTTATATTCTAAATTAATAAATTATTTCAATGACGATTATGTAGTCTCCATAGAAGATTCAAAAAAAAATTTCTTATCAATCAAATCTCAGCTTTTCTTTAAAATCAAGTTTTGGATATTTATACAATTTAATCACAAGACTTTACAAAAAAGGTATTCCACTGGTAGATTATATAAGTAAAAGAAACAAAAGAAAAATTCTGGAGGAATGGGAAAAATAATTAAATTAAGATTAAATCTGTTTTATCAAAAAATAAAGGCTGTTAATCAGTTTTGAACAGAACAGAATTAAAAACTATCACATCACATTGAGTATTCATCCAAATTCAAAAAATCAATAATTTTAATATTAAATATACAATGCAAATTCCAAGGTAAAAAAAATTTACAAAATTAACTAAAAATATTAAAAGGAAATTGTCTTTATTTTTAGCCATTAAAAAAAATTAACTTATTTTGTGCATATGTTAATGCATATTTTCATGATTTTAAATGTAATAAGTTTTGAGCCCTAGTTAAAACTAGTTTTAAGTAATACAGAGAAAATGTTCTAGTAAGAATATTTATGATGGTTACACATTCTTCCATAGCATTAACAACCATCATATTCTTACCAGAACATTTTACTATTATAACTATAAAACTATGAAAAAACTAATGATCGATTGTATGTTTTAAAACTTATCTCAGTCAAAAAATTAAGCTACCTATAATCTTTATTATTGATAGTAACTAGTAAGGGTAAAATTGAAAAGTGGTGTAAGTGGCCTGAAAATATGTTTGCCCGGTAATTTAAAACTAATCCACAACGGAAAAATCTGTATAACAGTAAGTATGAGAAGAATAATGTAAGATATTGGAAGTTTATAACAAGAGTAACTTGCAGAAGAACCTGCCCACCAGCAATACTTTATTTATAGTTATTTCCTTCTTTCTACACAAAATTGAATTACAACAAAATCGCAATTTCCATTATTACCTGCATTATATTGCCATATTGGACACAGAAATAAACTAAAAACATATGTAAACACAAATTAAAAATGTAATTTATACTATCTTTAATCTATAACTACCTGAAGAATTAACATATAACCTAAAACCTGTCTAAATGTACAATGAAACAATACAAATGTTGTCCTCGAATGAACAGAATTATATGAAATAAAATAATAACAAGTGACATAATGTGAGAATATATTTAATTTATTGCATCAAACTTTAACCAGTATTTTTTTTACCAAATAGAGAATTGTATAAATCCTGTTTAGCTTCATCAGACCATGGGGATTGATCATTGGGCGCCATGAAATTCATCAATTTTGTATGTACAGTATATCTGAGCTTCCTTCCTTTAGTTGATCTGGTATCAACTTTACGCTTCATTTTACTCCTCAGTTTTTGTAATTGTAACCATTGTCTGAAAATAATTTTTTTTTTAATATATACAGAATTACTTATATAGTTTTTCTTACTAACTTATATAAATAACTTACTTTCCTAATTGAGTTGAATCTGTAACATCAGCAGTTTTATTTTCAATATAGTCCCTAAGTAATTTGTGATAGAAATCATCATCGTCAAATATTTCTTGATCAACTTCGGTGTTTATTGATTCTGGATTACCAACAATGCAATATTTGGATCGTTTGATTTGAGTACGTTCAATTAATCTAGTCTTATCAGCCATTATTTGATCAATTTGTAATAATGTAGGTTGATCAAAAGCTGAAAAATCTGATTTTGCAGCTTTTCCTGAAGCAAGCTTTGTTCGTTCATTCCAAAATTGAATTGTCTCATCTCTATAAGGTTTGAACATTTCATGATGTGCTTGCAAGACATGTTCAAAGTCTTTATGATTCAGTTTATTTGCCAATATAGTAGCTTTGTCTTTATCACTATAAAAATGATTCACATAAGTAATATTGTACTAGTAAGGTTTTTGTGATAAATCTAGTTTATATACCCCAAATCTCTAAAGCAACCCTGCACAACTCACTTAAATTGTTAATAATTAATAAAATATAAAACAAACATAGTATATAGCTCAAACATTTTTGAATTATAACCGACTTACAATATGCATTCTACCAGCCAGCTGTGGTACATGATTTTTAGAGGAAAACACACAAGGTTTCCAAATGTACGAACCATGATTAATGCAGGTGAGGTTTACTTAGTAGTTTATCTTTAGTAATTAATTATAGACTTTCAGCATTTACCTAATATAATTAATGCATTTTTGAGGGATTAGCAGTATATTATAATATTACATCAATGTGTAGACATAATAAACATTTTTGTAGTGTCAGATAACTTTTATTTTCTTTAAATGTTTGTAATAATTTATTTTTCAATTCTAAGTTTTTGATAAATTATTTTTTACAGTGATGACTTTTTTGATTGAGAAATACAAACTTAAAGGAAGGCTGAATTCTACACCTAGTATGACTATACTCATTGTTAAACAATATGAATTAGGAATTTTTTTTTTTTTAATCATGAATAATATTTGTGAAAAAAATTTGAGGTAGCAAAACTAGATTTATTCTATATAATTGTTAAGTTAGTTTTTTACATTTAAAATCTTACATTGTTTTAATATTTTGATTCTTAGCAAGTAAGTCTGTTTGATATTTTATCACCGATATCAAATACTGTTCTAAATCTTTTACAGTGTCATAAGCGCATTCTTCCTTGTCTTCCTTAGTAATTTTGTCCAGGTCTTGTGGAAGAGTATTAGCAAGTGAAAGGCATTTTTGAAGCTTTATGCGAAGGAGTAATAGATTATCGTAAAATTCTAAAAAGATAATAATATTATTAATACACGTGATTAAAATTTTTAATACAATATAAAACCATTACCCTTATGTGCAATAACAACCTGGGCTTTTGCCATGTCTGTCATAGGTTTGGCAACATTCTGTGTACTAAAACATAAATATATACATAGATTAAGAAAAATCAGTATAACTATAAATTGATTTTAACAAATGTACGTTAAATAATAAGTTTAACATCATTAAGAGCATTTTTGGAGGTACCAGGAGCAATTGAATTTTATGTCAAAACTGTTAATTAAAATGTTTGCTCCTATCAGTAACCAATTTTTTCAGCAGTTAACTGAACTTTATAAAGTTACTAATGCTGTTTCTGGCACCTTGATGAATGCCACAAAAAAAGTTCCTTGTTAATAAAATCATATAAAAAACCATAATTGTAAGTTTTTAATTATTATTTTTATTTATAAACATATTATTTCATATTTATATGTTACTTGTATATAGTTATATTCTATAAGCTACATTACATTTTTTTTCAATTTTTAAATAAATGTTTTTAGAATTACTCAATTTTAGTACTACTCATTCTCTAGTTAGGTCTTACATGTTACATAAAACAAAATGTTTTAAAATTTACGCATTCATCCTTATATTATGTCCTACATTAGTCAAGAATAAATCAACACAAAATTCCCCACTAGTAAATTGTTCGAATACATTTTTTAGTCTAGTTTGTATACTTGAATAAATGTTCTTTATGTAGTTGCTTATAAGATAATTGTCCAATTTTACTCAATGTTAAATAAGCTTTATCAGCCTCCACTCCGTTTTTAATAATTTCTATATCGATGGATTTTTATGACCAACCAAATACTTCTATTAGATAAGGTACGGTACTAAAGCAGTGCATTTTTGCTGATGGAAATTTAACATAATAGGATATCATCATGACTTTTTTCTATAAATGTGGTTTCTCAAAATATGAACTTTTGGCTTGGACCTTAATGAGAAATACTCGTGTAAAAACCCATGGAATTATAATATATTGTTACCTAATTATGAACAATAAACAAAACTAAAAATAATAATAGATTATAGTCTACCATTAAATTATACCTGAATCAAATTGCAAAGTCATTAAAGAGCAAAATTATTAATCTTTTAGATTGACAAATGTAAATTTATTTTTTTTTATATGATTTTATTAATTGGTACTTTTTTCCGGCGACGTTTTTACATTTGACTGTTTTAACAGTAAACAGTTAGCAAACTATTCGCTCTCGTAGTTTCGTCACCTCCGCGAAAACACGCCAAATGGTTCTTTTCACAATGCAACTTGTGTTTCATGGACACGTTGCCGCGTTTTTTCAAATTAAAAGTATTTATGTTCATCAAAACCAGCTGACTGCCCATATCGTAATTTTCAATAATCGATACTATCATCATAATATTAATTTCAAAAACGTTATTTTTTTTCATTTTAGTGTTTATGTGATATGTTTTAAAGGAGTTTAAATCGTTCTTAAATGTTATAGTTTTTAAAACATATTCACACATTAATAGGAAATTTAATAATTAACAATTTCTACATTCCGACATCGTTTATGGTAGAAAAAAAATTCGTTCGTAGCAATATACGCAAACTTCAAAGTAAACGTTCGTAACATCACGCCAAACGCCAAGCGATAGAGGATCGGCCGTAGTATCAAGACGTACATAGTTTCGCTCCAATAATACTGTACCTGGTAGGATTCTACTTGCTACTTTTCTATACACAATATGGTAGTAGGGTTGAATAACGCTTAGTAACCGCAAAACTCAACCAATCACAGAGCCAGTTATTCCCGAATACACGGTTCACGGTATAATCGCGGTGCGAAGTAACCTTAATTCATAACCTAACCTAAGGTTGAACGTATAAAAATAAATTGTCTACATTCCTGGAATATTGGAACCACCTGTAGCAACCAATCGTGTTCACCTATCCTGTACATTGCAGTACACACTATATAGCCACCGCAAACCACGGTCAGCGCTACACGTCTTCACGTCAAAAGTACGACTAAAGATAATAAAGGTACCTATAAGTACAACTTAGGGCCAGTTGCACCGTCTACGGTTAAACTTCGATTAAGCTTAATCAGCTGATAACAGATATTTAACTGAGCAAATTCGGCCGTTTAAACTCCGATTAACTTTAATCAGAGATGGTACAACTGCCCCTAAGTAGTATAGTCAGAACTTAGGAGTCAATTGGGCCGCCGCCCGCCGGTTGGCCACTTGTACCACAACGCAGTCGTTACGACGTCAGCGTGCTGTGCATTGTGATAAAAACTCAATTTTGTAAAATGTCTTCCCGCCATCGTTCTGACGTCCAAGCGCAAACTAAGAGTGTTATTTTTCGAGTACATTCTTATTTCAAGAATTTATCAAAGGACTCATCTCAACCCGAAGTCGCTAAATTTTTCATTCAAACACAACAGAAAACCTCGGAAGCGTGTGGTATCAGTGTGTCGACGTTACGCCGAATATTATCGGAAGGTTCCAAATCAATTTCCGGTTCAATAACTGAACCCTGTTTTAAATCCCCCCGTAAAACATATAAACGTAATAAATATGCTACGGATATCAGTGACTTCGACAAAGATGTTTTACGCAGAACCGTTCATGCATTTTATGACCAAGGCGAATTCCCTACGTCCGTAAAAATTTTATCGAAGTTCCAAGAGAAAACTGGCTATAAAGGATCGAAAACATCTTTATGGAGAATTTTGAAATCCATGAACTTCAGTTACAGACAATGTATCGATGGTCGACGGTTTATAATTGAGCAAAATGAGATTGTTGTTATGCGTGTACAGTTTTTAAGGAAAATGGTAAACTTCCGTCAAAATAATGATGTTCGACAAGTCGTTTATTTAGACGAACTTGAATTACCTATTGGCAAAACAGATAGACTCATTATTTGCCTTGCGGGTTCAACTTCGTCTGGGTTTATGAAGGATTCCATATTAGTCTTTCGTTGTAAGTCGGGTTCAACGGAAAACTACCTAACTCAAATAAACTCCGTAAAAATTAAAAGCTGGTTAATTCAAATTCTACACGATTTGAGAGAACCTAGTGTCATCGTTATTGATAACGCTTGGTACAACCGGGTGCATTCGAAAGATTACTCAAATATTAATGAAAGCAAAACCAATCTTCAAAAACGGCTACAACAAGGAGTCGAGTTTTCACCACTGGAAACGGCATCGGAGCTACGCGAGAGAGTCGCACAGTTAATACCCGAAGAGAAAAAAATCGAACTGAATGAAATTGCATTACCATTGGGACATGAAGTTGTACAGCTACCGCAATATCACTTACAATATAATCCCATCAATCTTATATGGACGAAAATAAAAGAAAAATTGTTGGGACAAAATGGTACATTACAAGTTGAAGATGTCGAGAAATGGGTTTATGAAGTATTCAGCTCGACGACTTTTAACGAATGGAAAACCTTTGTGACACTTAGTCACAAATCACAAGACGACGATTACGCAAAGGAGGCATTAAGAGATAATATATTGAAATCATTAGTTACGACGACCAACCTTGCCGACAGCAACGAAAGTGAAGATTAGAACAACTTGTAAGTAATAATGCGCATGTACCTAATTTATTCATGTATTATGCATGGTATACATGTTATTCCTTATTTATAAATAATTTAATAATTTGTTTTATAACTTAAACACTCATCGGGATTGTAACAATAGTATAACGGTAAAAATAATAATTTATGTGACTTTGGTACTTTTGACTTATTCGTAAGTGCCCACCTATATTAATATTATTTTGTTATTTTTTTTATATACCTAACTTTTAATTATTCAAAAATAGTTAATTTCAATAAAAAATATGATTTGTGAATAATATTTTTTGTTTTGTTAAAATGTAAAAAATGCACATTTTTAATTTTAAGTATCCCACTATCCCACGCATTTTTTTAAGCCTTATTTCAGAAACCATGACGATATCATCAAGTCACATTTGTTTAAAAACTGAAAATTAAATTAGTAAGTTAATCAAAAAATTGTATTTAACCGATATTATTCCAGGATGATAACTTACCATGTATGAACAGGTTAAAGTTTAAACTTGAAACCAATTTAACCCTGCATCAGTCGCGCGTTCTACTATTGTAGTACAGTGATAATCAATTTAATTTTAGATGGTTTTGGAATTACCCAATGACAATGATAAACTAAATACCTTTTAACGACATTATATGATTAAAAACTGTAATGATTTCGGAGTTTATCTTTCAGTGTAGTTCCGTATATTAAGCAATCAAGTTTTATGTTCTACTATTGTAGATTACGCGATGACTCAGGAACGTAACTTTTATGCTACAACTCATAT
Source organism: Aulacorthum solani (assembly GCA_008528875.1). Lineage (NCBI taxonomy): Eukaryota > Metazoa > Arthropoda > Insecta > Hemiptera > Aphididae > Aulacorthum > Aulacorthum solani. The sequence continues at coordinate 337 of PVMI01061819.1, read as the reverse complement.
TTTAAACTCCCGTAATTTGTATTAAAATGAAATAGTTTAAACTTATATTAAAGTTATACATTATAATTTATATAATATAACCTACTTATATATTATTGTTTTTGGTACCTATATAAATTATTTATAATATTTGTACCTATGTCATGATACTTTTTCTTTATTTATTTTGTAAAATAATTTTACTTTAGAAAATGGACAATGTTATTGAGCAATGGCTTGAAGAAGAAGAAGAAGAAGAGTTTACCAAAATCCATAAGATTTCGAGGGAGAAAATTATTAGGATTGGAAAAGGAAACAGAAACAGAAAAAAATGTAAAAACAAAACGCCCAGGTGGAG
>PVMI01061778.1:0-14250 GCA_008528875.1 Aulacorthum solani | reverse complement strand
GAGGTAAATTCGACAGTCGACACTTACTATACAGCTATAGAGACTTACAAGAGTTGTAATATTAATTAGTTTAATTCGTAGCGAGTTTGTCGACATCTATGGCAAATAATATGATTAGTCAACATAAAATTGTAATTCAGTTTGTCACACCACGGCCTTAATGCTAAATTAACTGAGACACACTCGGGAGGTACACATTTTACGTCACACTCGTAACATAATAAAACAAGGGTCATTCCGGAACTGACTTTCAGCAATATACGCGAGTTTCGGTTGACCACCCCGTGAATTTATAGCATTTTACGATCTCGAAGTCAGCTACAGTAATGGCGGTGAGTATTAAATATTAACTCTGTACTCTGCTATGATGATAATAATAATATAATTATAATTGGGTGAACTGGGTCACAATAATAATTATTTTTCTTGTCCGACACTTCTATAGCTACTACAAATGACTGCTGCAGTAATACAGAAACTTAGTTTATTTCACTCAGAGTTATCGGCTTAAATGTTTTTCGCTTTTCCTCTTAAAAATAAAAGACACTCGTGTACATATTATATACTTATCGTAGTTCTGTGTTAATATTGTGAGCTTTTCTATATTTTTATAATATAAATATAACCGGTGTATCTTTTTTTCAGAGTTTTATCCATTTTTCCAGTTATACCAACGACCCGACATAAGCTGCTTTCTAAAACAAATTAACTATCAATATATTGCGGAGGAATTGGGAATAGATTTTCATTTAATAAAAATTTGAAAATATTTCTGTATTAAAAACGTGAAATATACAATATGAAGTTTTTAATTCAACATTCGTTTTAAAATTACAATCATATAAACGAGAATAGTACTGAATAGAAAAACAATGAACGAACTAGAGTAAATTTTAACAACTTTAAATAATTTTAATAGGTAACAGTTTTGGCAATATCATTTACCTGTTTTATCTTATTTATTACGACATTATTTATATTATAATTTAAGAAAAATTGAACATATTTTTGGCAGAATAATGATCATTGTCATTGTATGTCTGTGGATAGGTAAATATAAAAATACGAAATAAATATCTGCCTATTGGTAAAATATTTAAGAAAACACATTTACTTTAAAATATGTGAAAATATGTAGACAATAATGAATTAATTAATACGTTTTACTTTATTTTGGGTGTTCTAAAACATACTTATTTCATCAAAAATCTACATTTAATAAAATTATGTAGTTACATTAAAATCCGTGACCTATATTAATATTTACCTACGGGCTACGACTACTTTAATGGCTATAAACCTATATGATATATACACAGAATCATAAGGGAAACTAGAAAATTGTATTAGGACAGGCCAATAATGATGAATATGAAAAAAATTCTAATTACAAATGAAGTTTTTAATTTTAATTTTAGTTCTATATCTCAGTATGTTATCCTCCAGTCAATATTAGGTCAGTCTATGGTCTGACTGGCCTAATCCGTCACCTATGCACAGAATATATTCTTACTGATATATTATAAAAAATATATATATATGACTATCTAGTACTAGTATTTAGTATACTATATACAATATACTATCTAAATACTAACACATTTACACACATATATTATATTTTATGATTACCCAAATGACGATAACTGATGACAAAAACTGAATTTGGATTTAACGAAATGCCAGTGGCATTTTTAAGGTATATGTCTTTATGAAACTTTTGCTCTTGAGTTTTGGCAGTACTCCAGCTCCACCACTGCAAAAATAAATCAACACTATAAAACAATTATAGTAGATAGGTATCTAGATAATACATCATTATTTGTTTTATAATTTCTCAGAATCTAAAACTGTTTATAAGGAGTACAATGGCAGAAGAACGGTTAAGTAGATAGTTTATCGATTATTTTCATTTTAAAGACGCAGGTCTGACAACTAAATATTTTTGAGGATGAAGTTATGTATTTATAATAATTATTTCTGTAAACATCTAAAGCTTAGATATTTCTATACCTACCTAGCGTTTAAGTGTATACACATTGTTAATATTGCTGATGTAATAATAACAATAGTTGTTATTACTTATTTAAGAATAAGACGTTTTTTTACATGGATACCTCCTAATTCCTATAAGTTTATTATTTGCAATCCTATAATTTGTTGTATATAATAAGATAAAAAAAAGGTATAGTTATGATTTAATTTTTATGTTCCGCATTCATAATGATACAGAATGAATGTCAAAGTAAATATACGTATGTAATATGAATATAATATATCAACTATTTTAATTAACAATTTTTCTGTGTCACACTTACTGTCACCTGCAATGAGTGGCTTCATTATCTCATTGATTAAAAAATGTCAAGTGTAAATTTCTCTCGTCGTATATGCTTACTGTTATAGCTCTGGCTAAGCCTATATGCGCCTACCTACAGCACTAGGTATATAATTTACTATTGTGTACTTGCATACTGTAGTTTTAAAAAAGTTTATCTTTTATTTCATTCTCACTGCAAGTTTCGTAATATTAAAAACCACCACCGATATTTTCTAGTGCATTTTTTATTCACTCCCATAATTTTCATAGCTAAATGACAATTTAAGGTTATTTTTTTGAACATTTTAGCCTTTATTGGTTTTAAACGAAGCTATGATAACTTATTTGCCACGATTCCCGGCCAATTTACAGATTTAAAGTAAGGTAACGATGATGATTTTACAAACATATATACAACATTACAACCAAACAAATTTTTTTGTTCAGCAGCACTAGTTTTATGTTGTTAACTTTAATATTATAGAGTGATTAGCCTATATCAAACTTAGAAGCAAAACAATTAATTGTGTTTTCACTTTTTACCTATTATGGTGTTGTACAATATTTTAATTTTTAAGCAAGTTATGAGTACCTGGGTAAATGTATATATATATAAAAAATTTTTTTATATTATTAACTTTTATCGAAAGAATTGCATTTGCATATTATCCTAAAATGATCAGTAATGGTGGAAAATAATATAGATATTATATAAATATAGGCTGTGTTTTGGAATCCGCGGTGCGTACATTACAAAAGTCGCTAATCTAGATGTATCGATTGTCATGTTGACTAAGTAGTCTGTAACGTTTTATTCAACCATGAAATGGTTGGTAGATTTAGACTATAGATAGGTACCTACGTATTGTAATATTTTCCAAGAAAATTGTAAGTATTTTTTATATTCCGCGTGTTGAATGTTTACATTGCATTTGCAGTTTTAAAAAAAAAAATTTAGATTGGTTATTAATTTGTTTTTTGTTTTCTTAATTGTATTATTATGTGTTATGTACTTAATATATAATAATATGATGAATATAATTTTAATGTAAAAGTGAATCAAATCCTGAAATAATTAGTTCAAAGTAAATCCATTGAAACATTTAAGTACTTTCTAATAAAAGTTTTTTAATAGTTCCTTTGTGTTAATAAAATTTATAATATACCTAGACACGTCGTGGCATAGACTTTTAAACCACTACGAACAATATTTTTGAAACACATCTAAATTTGAACTTCAAATGTATATGAAAAAAAATATTATAAAATACCAGTGCTTACAGTACAAACATCTTATGGAAATTTCAAGTATCTACATTTTACATGTTTTGTTTTTGAATAACAACAAAATAAGTAAATATTTAAATGAATAATCGTTATTTTACGAGTGAATATCCAATTTTGTAAACATTTTAATTTCAGACAAAAAAACATTTTTTGAATTACCTACACTCAACTTATTTTTCATAATATTTACTTTATTTAAATTTGGACATTTATATATTTTGATTAATTCAACCACATCCAAAAATGACCTACTTATATACATGTAAACGTGTATCTATATGAGTATTTAAATAATATTGGTACCTACTACTTACTAAAAAATAATAAATAGATGTATTGTATACATATCGATAGTACCCAATCTATAAATGTAGGTATAGTCTAAATAAGTTTAGACGCTTATTATATGTATATCTAAATTTATAATAGATACTTATATTAGATCGATAAAACTCGTACAAGTTACAAGGTAGTAGGTACATAGGTAGGTATATTATATAGAAGTATGTTTTTATTAGAACATCTATTATTCAAATACTTTAATGGCCAATACTGCAATATTATAATACTATGTGGTACTAGGGACTATTTACTAATTGTGGGTATTTGACAAATCAATATATTCATATCGTATACTCATCAAAAAATGCCAGCACGGTCGTTTTATAAATGGAATAACAATATTTCAAACAAAAATGTTTATTTACCCATCACAAACAAGACGTATCGTAATGGCAACGGACTGCGGATCGCCTTGTGTCTATGTAACGAAATACGAGTACCTATATGGCTGTATAAATAGTATGTACACATCTACCCTTTTAAAATTTCCTCTTCTGCGATCTCCGGTCATTCGCCGGAAGCTCGTATATGGAACGCCTGGCAGCCCAAATGGACCTCCCTCCAACTCCTCACACAGCTTCCACTAACACCACTACACCTGGCATAGAAGCATTATACTCCTCCATTCTTTATATTTTGTTCATATAGTTCTGAAATCTCTTGTTACGCAGACTCATCGTAGCGTATCCTATTTCCGTCTTAGACTTACTATAACCGAAAGTGAAATAGAATGGGCATAGTAACCTTCTTTGGTTGGTATAATAATTAATAATATGATATAGGTAATGCTCTATAATTTTCGAAAGTTAAATAATTAATTTTTTACGGACCATAGTAATAATTAATATAATAATATATTAATAAAATATACATATTTTTGTTTTTATATACATTACTTAGTAAAATTAGTAAAAGGTATAAATTGTATACAATAAATAAATTAATTAATTTATAAAGTTTTATCAATAGTTATGATTGATTTATATGACTTTTTTCAACATGCATTCTGATCATTAATTGACTAGAAAGCACCATTCTCGCCAGATATTGCTATAGCTTGAAAATTTTTAATAGGTATGTAAAAATACGTATAGGCTCCAAGACTCAATAATGGAGACACCAGTTAATTAAGACGAACTTCGATTTCCAAAATGAACTTATGATTGTAGTATAAATGTTCACCTCTTATCTGAGCCATAAAACATGATAATTGTGACATTTTTAACTTTATCTATGTATCGGCATCATACGTGCTTTGGATATGTACTCTATCCAGGCTATATGTACTATATGTACTCATCACAGTCAGTAAAAACTAAAAAGTAAAAAAAAAACAAAATTCCATTAATAATTTTTTAGTTTTTTTCTTTCCAAAAACTCAATTAATATGTAGTTTTATGCTGTAAGGCTGATCCTTTCAAAGGCGAGAGTGAGGGGGGGGGGTGTATGGTGCTTATAAAAATATATTTTGTATTGTAATTATTATACTATAATATCATGACTATATTTGATTGGATTTTTATTATTTGTATACTTTTCTATTGTTGTGACAAACTGGCAGTTATATTATATCAAAAAATGGCTCTTACTATTTTGTTATATTATTATTGTTATAAGACGTACCTATTACCAATACACACTGCCAATAAAACCAATAACTTTTCTTATATACATATTTCAATTCTTTTAATTAATTAAGGTCGTTAGTGCAGCATGTATTGTTGCCTATTGTTATGTTGTATTATCATGTCATAAAGACACCCTTAACTTAATTTTTTAATTTTTTATATCATACTTGTTAAGAGCTGAACGTGAAATTGTTTGTATTTCTTTTTGTATTATAAATTAATATTGTTTTATATTTAAATTAAATGTGTTGAAGTGTATTTTATATATTTTATTATGTTACAAAAATTTTAAAACATTCTCCTGTATGTTGATACTATGAAATCACAAATCAATAGCTAACCATAAGTATTAACACCTTTTTTACTTTTTATTATTAGCACAACCATTTCATTAGGACAAAATAATAAGCAAGCGATGGACCATTTCTTTAGCTTGACCGTACAAAGACTAATATCATGAGTCATGACGTCCAGCAATGCAAATAAGTTAGAAAATTTGGCACTTAATGCCATTTGGATGATAATATTTATAATCCATACACACATGTTATATAATGTGATGAATAACCGTTGAAAAATAGATGGATACTATCATACTAATGAAGTTAGCAATAATAAAATATATCATTGAAAAATACGACTGTACCAGTGTACCTATACGAATAATATTACAACAGTTTTCATTAGGCAAGATTAACAGCTACCTACAGCGATTAAAAAACTATTGGCAAATCTAAGTTATACGTAACCATAATTTTTATACAACTAGTCTAAGAAAAGTAATTGCGAAGTATAAATTAGGTTAAATAATTAAGATACTAAGTTAAGTTACAAATTGTGAAGCAAACATATATAATATTATATATACAATTTTGTTTTGCTTAAATTTTATTTTTAATCAAGTTATGTATATGTATGACGTGCCTATTTAAAATATTGCAATTCAAAAATGGTCATAACTAGCTTAAAATATTTTAAATCCACAAACACAAATAAAGTTCGTATCTTTAAGTCATAGGTGGGGACATTTGGTAGAATTTGTAGGGGGGCTAGACTAATCCAATAATAATAATAATGTCCTTCGAATAGTTTCGGGGGCTATTGAAATGAAAATTGATTATGATTTAAATTTGATAGCAGATCAATTAATAATTTATATCATAATATTAAAGCTTACAACACAAAATTGGTTATGATGTCTGCAGCATCATACGACACATGCTGATTTATTAGGTATGTTGTAGGTTTGTACGACAGAGACAAAACATGAGGATGCGGGCGTCACGCCCTCGTGTCTACCACCTATTAAAGCATGCGGCACTGTTCCAATTAATCAATTAGTCGGATAGTATTTGAACACATCAATGATTTCAGATTCAGTATGGGCACGTTTATTTTTAAAATATACTATTCTCGTTTAATATGACATCACTCATTCTCGAAAACATGAACCGGTCACTGAACCGCATCCATAAAAATATATCGTTAAGCAGTGGCTTGGCGAAGGTTATTGGTCCTTCAAAACTAATAATGAATGGTCCTCCACTTCCCCTACTACAAAATAGGTACCTAAGTATATCATAGAATATATATACTGCGCATACAAATATGTGTCACCGTAAATAAAAAAGGGGTAAGTGGGTAACTCTAGGTTGTACATTAGGTATCTAGAAAAGTCACTGTTATGGATGTACCTATTCGATTTGAATTCAATGGTAACCTAGCCATTGGGTACCTATACTACTACAGGGTAGGTTAAGTTAATTTTTATCGAAAAATTTGCAATTGTAAATGTCAAATTGTAAAAAAAAACAAATATTTACTATATTTTTTCCTAAAAAACTGCGATATGTTGTTACCTCGTAATGCTGTTTCTATACACAGTTCTTGTCTAGTCGTAGGTATAAAGTCCATGTATTTATCATAGAAAATATAAAATATTTACAAACTTACATTCCCAAAAAAAAAAAAAAATTACAGTTGAATTTTAAAATGTTTATTAATATTTTAAGAAACAATTGAATAATTTTTTTTGGACGGACATACCACAAGTTTAGGGGGGGGCCAAGTCCCCCAGGCCCCAGCAATACTATAGTTGAGCTTTTGCCGACGCTTAAGCATAGATAATGTTCATACCTAAAAGTGAATTTACTCAAATATCGAAAGTATACACTGCTAAAACTAGTAAACGAAAATTTGCTATGTCGTACATTAATGATGTCGTAAGATGGAAACAACTAACGCATGGCTAGCGTCCTCTTAAAAATGTGTGTTTCGCAATCTTTAAAAATACAGTCAACTAGACGACAAAATATTTTCACTGGGCTACATTTGTGTCGCCTAGTTTAATAAATGAACTGCGTTGGTTGATCAGATTTCTTAAAAATATACAAAATCCTAAAATCGTACTAAAAAAATACAAAATACGATTTTACAGTATACAGAATCGATATAGTAGGTTAAAAAACAGATTTTGGATTAACTAGATTTTTTTACGTAAGTGACCCGAAGTATTTTATCTATACGATTTATATTAAATATGTACTTACCAGTTATAATAGGTAGGTTTTATAGGTAATTTTATCCTGGAAAGGTGTGAAACACTACTACAGTATTTATAGGAATTTTATTTTTATAAAGTACCTACCTACCTTCTACTAATTGCATTATATAATATTAAACATATATTCTGTCCGTCCGAGGAAACGAGGTGTAGCCGGTGTAGGTACTTATCACGTGTTGTGCGTGCTCAAAATACACGAGTCAAAAAAATTGTAGGCAAGTCATAGCAATGTACGATTAGTCTAGTTTAATGTCCGGGAAACAGAATTGAACATTATTTACAACATTATTTATTAGTAATAAAGTGTACCTACGCTGTTTCCGGGGATACACGTTATATCCGAAACTCGTTTGTCATCTTACATTCATTCTGTATTATCAAGGAGTATTAGTGTCCCGCCATAGTCTATATAGAGAATACCTATAATTATTTTTGATTACTTTTCAAAATGTATAGTAATAATCTGCAATCTACAGTATATATTTAATTAATGAAAAACTTATAATCAATAATATAACACATATTTTTAACAATAATTAAAAAACAAATATTTATCAACAAAAGTATGTTGAAAAAAATTATTCTATTCAAGTTCACTTGACACATAAATGTTTAATAACAATAATTATAATAATTGTATATGATAAATCATTCAAATACAATATTGTATTGCGAGTGAAATTGAAAGTTTGAATTACATAATTTTTTTTTTACTATTAGTGTATTTTTATCTTGTGAATATTAATTCTATATTTTATATTGAAATTAACTCAATGCTGAATGGCTGCTCATCATTTTATCAAAATTATTTTCACTGAACACAAACATTTGTTATCCTTAGTTTAGTATTATATTGGTTGCTAACACAAAATAATAAGTATCAATTTAAGTTATATAGTTGCCTTAATGATTAGGTAACAAAAGTTATGCACAAATACAGTGATGAAATTGCTAGGGGGCAAGAGAGACACTTCCACTCCTGACATTTTCGTGGGGGAAAATGTATCATTTTGTATGATAACCCAATAGTAAAAAATCTTTGAATATTCTTAATCTAATAAAGAATGCAATATATTTAACGTAATATTACAATATTTAGATATTTTTTCCTAACTATTTCATAAAGTTTACATTTGTTTTATGTTTCTTTTGTTGTATAAATGTATAAAATATTAATATTATATAAATTAACATGTTGTAAATACTCAATGAATACTTGAATATAGTTGAATGGCCAACTTCACAGGCACGTAATCAAATATAAAATAAATGTAAATAATATTTGTACTAGTTAGTAGTTACTATTTAAAATACTTATAGCACTTTTTTATAATAAACTATTCTGTAGGTTCTTAATACTATTTAACAATATGAGCACCCAGTACCTATAACCTTTAATTTTTTTTTTGTAAAACATGAAGTGAGTTATAATAATTAACAGTGGGGGGAAGGGATCACTGCACAAATATTTGAATAATGTTTATTTTAATGTTAACATTTTTTAATTTCCAGTTCTACTTCTTTTACATAACTAACTTCAAAGTTCCATAAAGTAAATTCAAAAATAATATTCTATTGAATTTTAAATTTGCACTAATAAGTACAAAATACAAATTAAAAAAGCTGTGTGTATTACATTGACATTTAATGACTGTATAATTACTTAAATGTGTAATATGGATGAAAAATTTTATATCATAAAAATGTCCATTATAACTTTTATTATATATATAAATATTTATTAAAACATTGTTCATATCTAAATAATATGTTGTATAGTACTAGAGTCGTGAATAGTTCTTATGATGATAAACTTTCAAATAAAAACAAAATGTTCAATAAATGAAATACTACGTGAAACTGAAATCAATTTATAACAATAAAAAAATTAACAATTACGAAGAATTAATTAATAGTAATAATAATATTATATAAACAAACATGGGAATAACAGAAGTACTTTGCATCTACCCAAAAATAAATAATAAAGTGTACTGTTTCAAAACAAGATTTAATTTTAATAAAAATATTTATTTTTCATCATCAGCATGTAATACAAGCTGAAGACATTAATGTTAAGTTAAAATAAATTTTAATTTACATAAATTACTAGGAAGGTAGTTAATTTACTAAGATTTTTCTTATACATTTTAAAAGTTGTCATAACAATATTAAAATAACATTGCTTTCATTAAGTCTAAAAATAAATTAATTTATATAAAAAAAGAATAAGCACATATATATTTTATAGTTATATATAAATTTAAAATAATTTTAACCTTGTGTTAATCACTTTACTGGTGCCAATCATATAAAAATGTACTTTTAAGTTATAAAATAAAATATATAAAATTATATCAATACTAGTACAAATACTGGAATGTTTTTTCACTTAATAGTTTTTTTTTTTAAATTTAGGAATGTATTTTTTAATTTATTTATGATAAGTGACCTTATATTAGTTTTAGTTTACCATGTTTGATATCACATAAATTAGTTGCTCTTAATTTCTTTAGCTGTAGCAATACATATTAAATTAGTTTTGTGAATTAGTAGAAACAAATTACTATTAATATAAAATTATTATGTTTGGAACATATTATAAACATAAACAAATAATATGTAACAAAATTATTAATCAGAATTAAATAGCTGCAGGTTGAACATAGTTAGCTGGTAGCATACCAGATTCACCTGTCCTTTGTACAACACCAGTCATCCAACCATCATCTATAGCGGCACAATTGACAATTAAATCTCCATCAGTAAATGAAACTTCATCCAGATCTTGAGCTTCATAATCGTACATGGCTCGGTACACTCTCTATATGTAAAATATATTAATTAAATTATTGTAAAAAGTATTGGTCAAATAAAAAATGAGAACATACCCCAAGGTTATAGTTTTGACTTTCAGAATTGTTAGTATACTTAACACCACCATATGAAGGTTGCTTTTTAATAGGATCATAGTCAGCTATTGAACCAATGTGATTGTTGTATGTACTGTTAACTGTCAATGATATTATAAAATATTGTATTAATAAATTACCATATTTTTATAAATGTAATAATATATGTCATGTGTTACATAATGTATGTATTGAACAAACAACATGGCTAAACGATAAAACTTTATAAAATATTAAAAAACTTACTTAAATCTCCACTATCAGATGAATAAATTAAAGTAGAAGATTGACGATTTAAACATGCAGGAATTTTAGCTGAAGTGTCTTCTACTTTAGGATGGTGCTGTGTATTTTCAACTTTTTGAGGCGCATATCTAATGTTTCCACTGTTATAACTTTGCTGTACTTTATTTGGTTTAACAGTGTTACTATGATCAATATCTTGAGTTGTTTTGTTCGCAACAACATTTTTTTCTATTTAATTTGAATACATAAATAATATTATAATATTAATTAACTAAATTATTTTATTTTATTTTATTACTTAGTGGTACATTATTATTTGCTGCATTGTTCCCATTAGATAAATGCCTACGTTGTTCCATTTCTGCTTTCTTCAGAAAATCTCCATGATACTCGGCATTACTAAGTAATAATAAAATAATAAAAATGATTAAAATAAATTATGTTCACAACTAAAACTACATGTACTACCTTATGTTTTTCGAATTAGCTTTTATCCTCAATGTTTCTGGGTCATCTGCAACTTGTGTTAATTTTCCTTTAGTCTTTTCAAACTCTGCATGATATTGCGCCTACACAACATAAAATGTATTTACAATACACTTTTTAATTTTTATTTGTAATACTACAAATTTAAAAAATAACATAAATACTTCTATATACATTATAATATAAATAAAAATAATTGAGCAATTCTACATTTTCAGGAAAAATTAGATTCATTTAGTATCAAACTATTCAAACACAAGTAATTAAATAATATAATTACATTTTAGTTTTAACAATATTATAACTAAAATACTTTTAAGTATAACATATCTACACTTTAAATACATTTTTAAACAACTAATTTTAAATCACTTACGGCAAGTTGTCTATCCATAAAGATGGCATGAAATAATTGTTTTCATAAAATAATGATAGAAACATATTTTTTTTCTGACAACTTAAATTACAATTTTTTATGTTTAAATATACTTACATTTGATTGTAATCTTGTGTTTTCGGCAATTCTTTTTAATTCTGGTGTTTCAGCTACAGTTGTATGTTTTGCTTTTGGAATATGTCTGAAATATGTTTTGCAATTTATAAATAAATAATGTAGAATAGACATTGGACATGCAGTCGATAGTATCAAATACAAGAGTGATGGGATAATTTTCATTCCTTTAAGACAAATTTCCTAAGCTGGGCATTAACTACTTAGAAAGTTAAAGTTAAGTTAGTTTTGATTCATATTTGCTTTGTAGGTATAAAATAATGTAATGTAAGTATGTATAATAATCTAATCTAACTAGTTAAAAACATTGAATAACTAGTTATTTTTGTAGTTTTTATTCAAATGATCTATAAGACTGCTGGGAGCAGACTGTTGGCATCTATAGCCATGATCATAATTGATTAACAATAAATATTGAGTATTTTCAATTGTATGATAAAAACATTTTTCTTGTCGTATTATTTTTATTGATTTTACAATACACCTAGTTCTTGTAACACACATGAATTCCGCACCTTTAATGAAAATGACCATTAGATATACGACATATAAAATATAATATACAAATATAGTATCATACTGTTTGTATATTTTTTCTTTTGTTATACATTGTGTATTCCAACTCATTTCAAAGAAATAGAGGTTATTAGTTACTACCTACCTACATAAAAGTTTAGACTTTCTATCAAATTATCAGTTAAGTCCCCTATAACTTAAATTAGATACCGAGACACCGAGTAATTCATTTATGTAATACTCAACATATTTAAAACAAACAGGTTTTAAATTTATATTTTAAACTATAAAAAAAAACTAACTTTTACTCTTACATAAGTTACTATTTTCTCCAAACTAATTTCTAACTAAGTTATAAAATTTGGAAAATGTCAGAAATTAACTTATATACTAACTTAATTAGTTTTTGTATGAAAGTAATTTAACTTAAACTAGTAAAAAAAATGACTAACTTGCCTATCTTTGCAATTTTTAAATAAAAATTATAGATTTATTAAATGTTGTTATTTTAAAAAAAACCTTGATTTTAAACTAAATATTTGTACATTTGATTAAAATGTAAGAGTTATGGTAAAATAGAGTAGATATAAAATATTAACGATAAATAAATATGAATAAATATTAACAAGTATATGTTGTATTATTGACAAACTTACAAATATTGGTGAAAAAATATTGCATAGATTTTTTTGGGAGGGCCACAGCCCAAAGACTATACTATATTAAACATTTTTGTTGCATCATAATTTGAACATTTTCCTTTTAAATTATTTTTAGAGCTACTGATAGTCAAAATTACAAAATTATAAAAAAACTGTTATATATTTTAATTGTTGAACACTTTTTACAATAAATTCTTAGATAATATTTTCCAAAAAACTTCTAATACTCGAATTTATTGCTAAAACCGCTATTGAAAAAAATGTTTAATCAAAAACTGTCTATGGTTGCTTAAGAATACAATAATATAAGTATATAATATTAGGTACTAAGTAAAAAATATTTAGATATTAAATTATTTGTATGGATTTATTAAGTTTATAATTTTATTTCTATAGGAACAATACTTAGTCATGTACTATTTGAATATGTTAAAACATTTGACCGTTTTTGCTTTTAAATTTATTTCCGCCATAAAACAATAAGATTCTAGTGTTGTATTATAATATAGGTATAAGTACGATTTTTATTTACTTATTTAGACATTGCTATACATGAAAATACTTTTTTATACTCATTTTGTTCAAAACAAATTTAGCTAGATTTTAAACTAGACAAAAATATATTCAATAAGTAATACTTATTATATGTATGTTTAAAACAATATGAATATACATCGAAAAAAGAAATTATGCAAAAAACAGATAACCCATAAATAAAATTGATAGGTAGTATTATATTACTAATATAAAAATATTATGGGATTATAAGATTATACT
>PVMI01061737.1:0-13759 GCA_008528875.1 Aulacorthum solani | reverse complement strand
TTTGATACTCAACATTATTTTAAAAATCATCATCAAACTAAAATATTAATAAAACAATAATAATTATGACCATAACATGTGATTTATTATTAAAATAAAATATTTTGTTTTAAAAAGAAAATCTTGAATAAGAAAACATAATATTTTTGGTTTGTTTAAGCGTAAAATATTTGACCTGAATAAGTGAATAACAATAGAGTTAGACTTAATTTAATAGGTAACAATTCAATACATTATTCATAATTTAACAATATTATTATTATAATTAATCACAAAAAGGCTATTGTAGCTACACTAAGTACGTTTTTTGACTATTACATTTCGCTTATATAATAAACATAAATTAAAATAAATCATTAAAAAATATATGGCACTAAAGTCAAAAACTTTAGAATACTTTTTGAATTATTCTATAAAATTAGATAATTTATATATTTGTGTCATCATACGACAGTAACCGGTATTTATCACATTTGCGTTTCTCTATACATTTTACGATACATTTTTCCACAGAAGTTTAAAAATTACAACACATTTTTGATATTAATATGGCTTATGCACAGGGGTCAAAAAAAATTTAACATTTTTGATGCACTTCCCTAGAAGCCCATAGCTTTCTTATAATGTTCTTGTGCAAATTATGAATTTAAAAGTTGAAATTCATCCCCTTTTATACATTTCAATAAGTATGATAATAAATAAGACATATTAAATATTAATGATCATATTTTTCATTTAAATGGGGAAGACTATATAGAGAAATTCATTGTAAAAAAATATACAAAATTATACAAATTCAATCTTATGTCATGGCATAATTAAAATACAATTTGTAAGTAAGCTATATACCTAAACAGATTAAAATAAAATATAAAACTATCTTACGTATATTTTTAACAATTCAAATTTTCAACAAATTAATAAAATTTTAAATAATAATAATTATTACAACATTAATATATTAATTTCTATACATAAATGACCTAAATTCTAGTTCTTTATGATAAAGATACATTTTTTGTTCAACTTAACAAATTACAATAGATTATGATTAAGAAATAAAATAAAATTTTTGATTTTTCACAGCCTTATTTTTTTTAAATTCAAAATAAAAGGTATATTTATATAATTAAATATACAAATTTATTAAAATATATAGAAATATACACATATTTTCTTTACATATATAGAACTGTACGGCAAAATAAATACTTACTAAGAAATTAACTTAAATGAAGGTCTTAACTAAATCTTTTTTAACATAGTTAAATTAAGACTTTCTGGTAATTCTATATCTTCTAGTCTTATATTGGATGGATGAAATGGAAATGTAATTGGGTAAACATACTTAGTATCCATTAATAATTTTTCCTAAAACACAATAAAAGATTAATATATACATACATTTATTAGACAGAGAAAACTATTTTTGAGACAGTATGATTATTGGTTATTGGTCACTTTTCAATTATGTGAAGCTATTAAAAAACAAACGATAACTCAAAAATTATTGGAGAAAGTATTTTTATCTAATTACCACCTAACCCTAATTTATTCACAAACTAATATATTTTATTTCATTTAAAAATGTATAGTCATTTAGATACATATATTGAAAATAAACTTTAATTTCTTTTAGAACCACTTCTAATACAGTAGACGTATTTTATGATGCCCTCTAAATATTAACACAGTATTAAAATTACCTTATCTTGGCATTCAGGCCGCTCTTCCAACTTATCCTTAACTTTCCTAATGAAATCCATAGATATACGTTCCTCGCAATCATCAGTAGGCTTGAATGAGGTCAGAAGTTTAATAATCTAAAAAATTTAAATTATTATTTTTTGGTATTAATAATTTATTATATTTTTAGTTTTAAATATTCATACTTGTTATTAGTTCTAATACATTTACTATATTCTATCTTCAGATAGTATTCAATTTATAATTATTTTACTTCCAAAGTATTTATAGAATAAAAATTAAAGAAACATAATAATAATAAATATTGGACTTTCAAATTATTCAGTAGACACTGATAAAGAATACATTTTAAAGAAAATAAATACTTACTTGATTTGCATTCATTTTATCACACATTTCACATATACTGTTGACATCATCCTCAGTTTTCCTTGCTTGTAATAGTTGTGATGCTTGAATAATTGGCAATAATGTATTAACAATATCTTGTGGCTACATATATTAATAATCCATATTATAATTTAAACAAATAATAAAAAAATAAGATATTTACATAAGGTATTTTGTCTCTTATCCATTGTTCAATATGTGATAAATTGAATCGGATTTGCATGCCTTTAGCCCAGTAACTCAAATCTTTACGCAGTAATAGATTATTTAATGCAGTGGCGCACATAAAATAGTAAAGCTAAAATCACAATTTATAAATTGTTATTACTTTTTATCCAAACTTATGATAAAAAAAAGAAAATTACTTGTTTGAATATTTGTACAATAACTTCTTGGTCAATCTCATGAACCAACAATTGGCTGTACATAGTATTTAATTCATTTTCCAAAGTAAGTGTGGTTGGACTAGAAAGTGTTTGATTTGATTTCAATGAACCTAAACTACGTCTTATGTTTCTACCAATATCAATGCCAAGCGAGTCATGCTCTAATAAAGCTGGAACTATCAATGTTCGTATCCTCTCTTGCATTTTAATTACCAAATCCTATAATAAAGTATTCAACAATATTGAGTAAGTATAAGAATTTTGTTAATAATTTTTAAAAAAAAAACATATATTTCGTAATCCTAATTTTTTTTTTTTGTGATTTAATCAAGGTCTGTATATTTTATTTAAAAATTAAATGTAATGTTAATCAATTATAAAAATTAACTATGATGTTTTTCTTTTAATTTGCTCATACAACTTTATTGTTAATATTACTTGGTAAAGTATCACGGCATGATCACTAAATACTTGACGATAATCAGCTAAATCAAAATTTTGTAGTGCTTGAGAGTTTTGCTTGGATGTGTTATCATTAGCAAAGGCTGGTTCTCCACTATATTGTTTAAGAATATGTACTAGTTTCATTGTGTTTGAAAGCCATAAAATCATGGTGTCTTGATGTTGACGTTTTTTTACTTTTTGGAGGTTTTTTGCAACATTTGTTAAAAATAATCCAATCTAATTAGTAAACAATAGTAAAATGTTAATATTCTAATTAGAAGAAAAAAAGTAATTCAAACATCAAAATACTAACTCTTTTCTCTTCTTTTGTAAAATCATAGTAACGAATACACATGAACAAAATATATGCTGGTAAACCTGGTAATAACTTCAATGCCGTTTCAGGTCTTAACTCTATATTAAAAAATATAATTGAACTATTTAAGATAATGATGTTATTTAAAATGTTGATGTATTACCAATAATTAAATTTCTGGCTACAACTGGATCATCTTCTATAGAGCATTCAAACATTCCCATGAATTCTGAACGGTTTTTTTTTTTAGCTATAACTGTTCCGTCATTGTTAGAAATAGTTGTGCTATTAGCAAAATTGTCATTATCTAATGCTACATCTACATACACAAATATAAAGCAAAAGAAAATAAATAAGTTATTAAAAGATGTATTAGTGTAATTTTACCAAAGTTAATAGTTGAATTTTCTTTTCCTTCTAACAACATATCGTTTCGTAATGCCACATATTTTCGCAGAAGTTCATCATATTTTTGTTGCAATTTCTAAATATATAAACAATTAAGGAATCATTTAGGAAAGTAAATATAAAAAGTTTCAAACAGGAAAAAGTTAGTTATTTTTTAGTTCTTAATTTAATATTGATATTTAATTAATATATATATATATATATATATATATACTATATTAGGTATATTATTACAATTTTATGCATGTCCTTACTAAATTATCATAATTGAGTCTATTCATGTCTGATTGCAAGATAGCATCACATTGTGGATTCTTGTCAAACTCAATAACTAAAAGTTCTTGTTGTTTTTCATTTTCATCAAGTAACTTTACAAGTTGACTGGACATGTTTTCTTTTTCTTCTTTCCACTTTTCTTTTTCTGTTTGGAACTCTTCTAATATATGTCTATAATAAGTATTAACATATAACATTGAATATTAAATAACACAATTTTTTTAAATTATATTTAGCTATATTTTGGATGAAGAAAAAAATTGAAAGACTTAGTACCGATTAATAGCTTTTTGTGCATCCATTGCTTGATTCAACTCTCTATCTTCAGTTAAAGATGAAGTTGTTGTTTCATAGTCAACAATCTTACGTAATGATTCAGCTGTTCCATCAAGACGATTTTGTAATTTGATACATTCTGATTTCTTTTTGAATAATTGATCTTGCAACTTTTCTAATTGTCCTAAATAAATAAAATATTTGTTTTTATAGAAATTCAATGTTAGTTATGAATCCTAAAATGAAAAATTGGTTACGAGAAAAGATACAAGTTCTTCGTTTATTGATTATGCATTTATTGACTTGATACTAAATTACAAGAACATCTAATTTAACTATAAATGTAAAATAATAACAAAATAAAAATAAATAATAAACAAAAATTCAAGTACGAAGAAAAGCTTCGACAGTCAAGGGAATAATAAGTAAAATTTGATTAAATTGAATATAAATTTGAAAATTTTTCGATATTTACGAGTTAAATCATCAGCGACGATGAAATTATTGTTGTCCGATGATTCTGTTGCTTCACGGAGTGAATTTAAGTTTTGTCGCAGTAGGTTATTCTGTTCTTTTAAACGAGAAATCTAAAATTGTATAATTTTCTTCATAAAAACACTTGTACTCATTTATTAGTTAATCTTGCAAATACTTACATCATTATCACTAGAATGGTCTCGGATTAGTTTATCATTTTCTATTTTTTTTAATAACATATCTTTTTCCATCTGAATTGTTTTTAAAGTTTTTTGAAGTTTTATAATTTCACCACTTTCCAAGTTATTCTGTAAAAAATATATGTTTGGAAATTATTATTGAATGAAAATAGTTATTCACCACTCTTTGCATACAATTAGGTGAAGACATTTTAGTAATGAGTATGTACTACGTAAAACCGTTTTCTAACACCATGCAAAAAAGTTTCAAAAAAAAAAACACTTATACATAGACTGATAGACTCATACAAGAATTTAATTATATCCTAAAGGAAAAGAAAAATACACTCCTGTTTGATATTCTTGTATTTTGTCAAAGGATGATTATTTTTGTCGGATTATCATTTGTGATATTTTAATAGAAAGGTAGTGATATATTTTTATTTTTTAATGTATAATATTATCCAAAATACTATATTAAAACACAATGTCTACAAGATTGAATTGTTTGAATTCAAAATTATACTAAAAAAATCAAGCAATACATTCATAAAAAAAACAAATAGAATCAAAACTGGTTTATGAGCTTTCGAGTTGTATTAGATATTATTTTATTCTATGTTGTTTTGTAAGAATGTGTTACTTGATGTTTTTAAATATAAATGATGAGCTAGAGCTGTAGCTTATCAATTAATATATAAATAATTTTTAAGTTTTCATTACTGTAAAACCACATAATTTTGGTATACATTATTCAATTTATTATATATTTGTATAATGTAAGAAAATTTTATATTTGATGAAGGGGTAAGTAATATCAACCCACATCTCAATAAAAATTAAAAATATAAATAAATAAAAGGTCAATTAATTTAATGCATTTTTATTGTTGGTTTTGACATAGGTACATTATTTTTTTAAATTATGAATATAGCATGAATCTATTAATTATATTTGTGCAAGTATACAATATGGCAGTTTTGTAGTCCTAATACTTCTCACATTAATATCATTTAAAAATAAACCAGGAAACTTGTTTGATGAGTTAACTGAGTATCTATCATGGAATTTCTTAATTTTGACTTTTCCGAGTAATAACTACTTGATTGAACTTGGCACCAGAAACCATTCACCCTCAAAGTTTAAGATTGAAACAAAATTTTTATTATAAGGCTAATAAATTACTCACTTTACTCAGAATAAAAACATATGTTGATTATATATAAACAATCTAATATGTATATATTTATATTATATTAAATATATATAGGTAATACCAACCTTTTCTTCCTTAAAATTTTTAATTAACTCAAAACTAATAACTTACACTTTCAACATCTTTAGTTGTGTACCCATTTTCTTGGTAAGATGGAAAACTTAAATCAAATTTATTGCGATTGAAACTATCACCAGATGCATTAATATCTTGCTGTTCAAACATTTCTAACTTTTCTTCAATTGAACGTTTTTCTGACAATAATTTTTGATATTTACTCTTTTCTACTTCAATTTCATCTTGAAACTTTGAAACTTCGCTGTCAAATTTAGTGTTCCAACTCTCTGAAATAAAATGTAACATGATGTTTAAAATTTGCCTTACAAGTCAACTCACAACTAGTGTAGTGTAATATTAAACTTTAATGTCTTTTGAGGTACAGATAAATGATGTTCATTAATTTGTTTTATGTTAATATTACAATACTTTAGGTAGTAGGCAATTTTTATTAGTATAGTAATAGTATTAGCCCGCTGTTCTTTAATATCCCTCTGCCAAATTTTAAAAATCATATACTATAAGCAAATTCTAATCTAATAGACTGGCTATCTGTGCTCCCATCCCTTATCGTTTAATAAGGTACAGGATATAACATAACATACCTTGAATTTCTTTTAAACTTTTTTCATTTTCATGCTTTAAAAGTATTATATTAGATTCTAAAGCTGCAATAACTTTTTGTGCTTCCAAAAGATTTTGTTCAGCATTCTTACACTTTTCATTACAGGATTCAACCATGTCCTCAGTAATTTTCTTCTGTGATTCATAATCTATTTGTAAAGTATTAAACTTAGTTTGAATTTGCTGTGCATTTTTTTTGGCAATATTTAATTCTGAAGTAATTTGTTTTTGATCTACTAATTTTTGCTTAGTTTCTAGTAGTTCAGTCTGTAATGACTTAGTTGAAGACAGTTGGTTGTTCTAAAAAAATGTAGTTACATTATTGATTTTGTTACTTACATATATAAAAAATATTAATTACAAGGACACACATTTAGATGCTCTAATGAAACAAGAAAAATACATTACTCACATATTTAATTTAGTTTTTTTCAAAGAAGGGGAGTTAATTTAAGCAAATTTGTTAACAAATTTATCAATTTTTATAAGATATAGAAATGAAACATTTAAGTTTTATTTTTCAGTTCTTTGATATAATATGAAACTATCTGCTTAAAAAGCAGTGAGTTAGGAGATTTAAAAAAAAAAATACAATTTTTGTTTAAATCAGCCCCAAATTAACTACAAATTAAAAATGTTTTGTACATATTTCAATAATTTAGAAAATAAGTTAATATTTGAAAATGAAAAAACTCACTAATTCTGTTATTTTTTGTTGCATCATATAAATCTTGTTTTCTAAGCCTTTATTTAACTTGGTCACATGAGCTACTGATCGGGCTTCTTTCTTTAATGCTTTTAGGCATCTTCTGGCAAACCATCTTCTAATGCAGCACTGGACTTTAATAATTTTATCTAATGTATCATGATATTGTCGATAACATAACCACATTCGAACTATTGATTGAATAAGCACAGCCTATAATCCAATACATTAAAATTATGTATAGAATTACTAATACCATTGATCAAATTAACTATAGATTGCTCATTGTGAGATTTTTGGGTGGTGTACAAAAAAATCTCATCAGATGGCAATAAAAATCAATTACAATACTAATAACTCAGGAGGAGATTATTCGCCTTTTTTACAGAGGGTATCAGTACTACACCATGTCTACTTGTTTATGGACACAATGGCAACCCCATCACTAAAAAATTGCTCAATGAACAATCTATAGTTTGTACAACTAATAATAATACATTGTATAATATACCAAATACAAAATAATTACTTACAGCATTGTTTTGCCTTAATTCTAATGTGAATTTTCTAGCTTTGTAGCCACGATAATACCGTTGCAAAACCAGTGTTGCTGATTGTAACTGTAAATAATTTTTACGACATAGCCACATCCTTACAACCTTCTGAATTTTAGTTGCAGCTTTGGTTCTCCGTAAATATGTTGCTAACCTGTACAGTAAATTTAAACAAATAAAAATTGTAACAAAAAAATCCAAATAAACTTTTTTACCGTCTATCCAGACAACCTCTTCCATATCGCTGAATTAATAATGCACTATTACGAATTTGTCTGTATTTCTTTTGGCATATGTATTTCCGCCAAGTCTTTTGAATATATATGCTGCAATCTTTACGTCTATCAGCGCGTTTTCTTTCTAAGTATGCAACTTGACCAGCTCTGAAGAATATTTTTGAATTACCATACTTATAGTTGTCTTCAGTCTGTAACATTTTTAGTTTATTATACTGTTTGAAGACATTTGAAGTAAATATTATGTAGCTATACTTTGATATGTTCCTCGACAATTCGTTGACAAGTTAATTTAGGATCATCTCTATTAATTTTCTTTGATTTCAACAGTACACGATATCTTAAGAAGAAATCTACATAGGTCCATCTAAAATATTTATAATTTAAAAATGAATTAATCAAGAAAAAGTATTTGAAGATTAAATTTTACCTAGAAGGAAAGCCAGCAGCACTTATACGTATTGTTTCTAACACACCACATGCTCGTAATTGATCAACAGCTCGTTGATGGTCAAACACAAATGGTAACTTGCTATCATTTGGTTTAACGCACCTTATATAATGTGGGGTAGTATCATTGAGAGTTGTCATGAGGGCATTGAGTGAATCTCTAAACTGTGAACCCACCTTTAAAAAAAATATATCTCTTTTATTAAGTTTTTTTTATCATGGTTATAGATTAATATTATCATAACATACAGTTTTCTTATTTTGCTTAGTATGTGTCGGTGAACCTATGGTAGCACAGATTGGTCTCATAGGAGTCAGCATTCGAGACTTGGATGTTGCTCCAATTGTGGCTGATTTTGGAGTTGTGAGAGTGCTGGCTTTACGATCTGGAACACTAAGCCTACGATCAGTTGAACTCTCCACCATAAATATTGTACGTAACATAGCATTTTTCCCATTTCTCAATACATTAACCTAAAATAAATAAATATTATAAAATTAAAAATATGTGAAAACAATATTAAAAATAATTATTTGTTTATAAATAAGCACTTGATCTTCAAAAACGGTGTCTTTATTTTTATCCAAAAATCCATCAGAAAAATATTCAACATCACCAGCAAAATGTTTAATTGTGAAAGCGCTTCCAGCTTTTCAAAAAAATAATATATTATATTTATTGATAAAATAAGTTATAAAAAATAAACAAGTTTTATTGCATATATACTTACCAAATTTAGGTTTTGAAAACCTATCCCATTTAACACATTTGGTATATAGCTTTTGTGTCCAAGATGCATCTGATCCTTGAGGCATCTAAAATATTGATACACATTTTGTTAATAAAATTTAATATTATGTAATAAGTAATAAATAATAAATTAATAAATAGCTTACTCGACATTCTTCATCAAGAAGATCAAGTATACCCAACTTAGATTCTATAAGATCAATGCAAGGTTGATTATCATAAAAATCAATGAACTTCCATTCAATTCCTTCTTTTCCATATTCTTCTTGTTCAAGTTTGAATACATGCTAATAAAACACATAGTTTATTTGTCAAAATACAAAAAGAAGATATTTTTCCAATAAAACTCACTAAATTAAATTGTTGTTGAAGTTTTTCATTTGCATAATTGATACAAAATTGTTCAAAGCTGTTCAACTCAAACATTTCAAAACCATAAATGTCTAAGACACCAATTATTGGACAATTAGTCTAAAGTTCAAATTATATAAATAGGTATCAAATAATAATGGTTGATTGCAATAAAATTAGTTATTCTTATTAAACAAACCGATGGTGAAGTTTCACACATTGTTCTATTCATTATTGATATCAGCCATTGAAACAATGAAGCGTAAATGTGTTTAGCTAAAGCATCACGGGCTCCACTAGCCTGAAAACAAAATTTGCATTAAATGTAAATGGTGTCCTGATATTTTATATATGTTTAATTATTAAAATGAAAAATGAAAAAGTAAACAAGTGCTTTATAAATGAATGATTTCCTTAACCAAAAATACTCATGTATTTAAATAACAAGCTATATAGCAAATATTTATTGTGCTTAAAGTATAGATTGTTATTTGTCTTGAGTAAAAAAAAAATTGTTTTTCTCACCTCATCTGCAGTCATTGGTTTTTCATAAGTTTCTTTCATACTGACAATTCTACGATAACATAGCCATTTTTGAAGTTCTCCTTTGTTGATGTCTAGTAAATTTGAAACTATTTGTAAGCTAGGATCTTTCAGCTAAATTAAGAAAGTAGTCAAATTATATTATCTTTAGACCACCTAAATCTAAATGCCACTGTAAAAACTAACCGATATATAACACGAATCACTATCTCCAGGATTCTTTTGAGTTTTATCAGCAATTTCAATATTACCTAGATGTAAAATACTGGCTAATACTTTCCACATAAGATCTTGGTCTTCCTGGGAAAACCCTAATGTATTAAGAGCATTTACTGTCTCAACAAAATTTTGACGGTCATTATCACTACTTGGTTGGGAAGCCAAATAAACATATTCTTCAGAATCACCTAATAACCAAAATAAAATTAACACATTAGTATCTATTTCCTATATTCGCATATATTATATAGAATTTATGTTTTGTATTTATTTAGAATAATATGATATATTAATATTACACTTATCATTCACCTAATTGTAAATGAGGGAATGTTTCACGAGAGGAGCATAATTGATAAAATATATGGTAATTTCGTTCGTCAGCTGCTTGGTGTACAACGCGAGACTTCTCAAGTAGATATGTTCGCATACTGGCTCCTGTTATGTGATTACGATCATCAAAATGAAGTTCAATGTACTTTCCAAAACGAGATGAATTATCATTTCTAGTTGTTTTGGCATTTCCAATAGCCTAAAAGTGTAATGTTTACAGAAGGTTGAACTTTCAATATTGTTTTAAAAAATTACCTCCATGATAGGACTAGAAGCTAAAACTTTCTTCTCAACTTGAGTTTCAGTTTCAGATCCACTAATTGTAGCAAAATACCTCATTGCATACTTAGCAGAAACTGTTTTTCCCGCACCTGATTCCCCAGAAACTATGATACTCTGGTTATTGTTTTCTCTAAAAAAAAGATTTATTAAAACATATTAGCACACCTAAATATTTTATTTACTGTCTTACATCTCCATTTTATTAAATGCTTGTTCTGCAACAGCAAATACATGGGGATCTAAACTGCCCATTGTTTGACCTCTGTATGCCATCATTGTATCAATGCCATAGATATCCAGATCTTTATAAGGGTTGATAGCAACTAAGACAATACCTAATCATAAAAGAAAACCAATGCATTAGACAATATAATGTTGAAATTGTTTTAAAGCAATTCATGTTTACCACAATAAGTGTAAATTGCATGACTTTGAACAAATCTACAATATAAATTGTACAGAATAGCTGGTTCATGTAGATATGATAATGAAGTTAGATCATTTTCTCCAAGAAGTATATCAGGATTCTGAAGAGGTGGAAGTTCTTCATCTGAAGAAATCTTAATGACTTGTTCATCTCTGGATTTAATTTTTCTTACTGTTAATTTATGTCCATCATATGCCTCTATTATTTCTGCAGTTTGCCATACTTCTGAATGGCAAGGAATCCAAATTTTTGTCCCCTAAAACAATGAATACAATTTATGATTTATATTGAGATTAAATTAATTCAATTTATATTTATATGATATGTAAATATTTTTATTGTTTAAAAGGTATATTTTACAATATGTAATTTTAGATAAGTTAATTTTTCTTTGCTATAACCAACCAACCATAATGCTAATGCTTGGCAATTTATTTCAATATCAAAATCTATATGTGGCTGTAAGTTAACAAGTAAGTTACCTGTATCAAAATCTTAATTTCATAATAATGGTGGTAATTGATACTGAGGCATACGGTTGTAGATAATATGGAATATTAATTATAAGCACGAAAATATAATTTTCAATATTTAATTAAAATCTAAGTTAATCAGTTTAATACAGCATAGGATCATAAATAATTATAATAGGGGAGGGGTTGGTTTGAGGATCGGCAAAAAAGAAATACAACAAAATAATATACCAAGAAATCACCTCAAAATATGTACAAAAAAAAAAAGAAATTATACTATTATTGATACCGTGATATTATCCCATGTCAACAAAGATTACTCTCATAAAAAACATAAGCACCTCCGACCTAACAGTGTATAACAATATGACATCTCGGTGTACCCGTGTACAATTATTATTGTTATTGGCCGTCAAGGCCGTGTCTTCTTTACATAATCGATTATTTTATATTATTATGCAATTGTATCTAATCTGTGGAGATAACCGAACGAATTACAAACCATTAGAACCATATTATTATATCGTTTAATTTTTGTTGAAATCTGCCTTCAAACAATGTAATGTCGCGTCACGCGTGCAAGTCAAAGTTCCAAGCTACAACAATGTTTTGCACATGGCATATGCACGTGTAACAGAGTAAATAGGGAGAGGTGCTGAGCGCCCCCACCCGTTATAGCATCAACTTATTTAATTTTAGCACGATCAACTGGATAGTTCCAAAATGGAAAAAAATTAGGATTTTTACCAATTATTATCACTATTTTATGGTATATAATTGTATTTATATGTATTTACCTAGTAGATATGCTATGATAATCTATAATACTAATTATTATATAATATATGTTATTCTTCTAAGTCTATATTAGGTATAAACACCATATTACATAACATTATCATATTAAACAACAAAAGTTATATTTTAAAAGAGGAGATAATCGAACGATTTTATTCAACAAGTTTACAGGCAAAAGTAAACATGCAGCTGGTCGACTTTTTTGGTATTATTTAGTTGTTGAAACTTTTGGGAGAGCGGGTAATTTTCAAATTTTTACAAAAGGGAAAGGAAATTATAATAAGTTTAAATGTTTGAATTATATACCTTATGAACCATTTCTTCATATTATTTTTTGTTTGTTGTATACACTGATTGTATATCACATCTTAATTATATTTAAATTTGGAATCCGCCATTATAATTATACCATTTTTACTTACTGGTTTTGTTTTTGAGTCGAAACAATTTTTTGTAATACAACAAATACCTATCGAATGTATGTTTTCAATACAATTTCATATCACAACTAATGTATGTAAAAACTATAAAAAAATCTATTCAAAAATAAAAAACTAGTAGATGCTAACACCTACTCAGTATCTCGTGAGTTAATTAATAGTTATACAACCATTTTCGTACATAAAATAATTTACAAGTGATATACCAATAAATTGCGTTAACTTATATCTATAGACAAAACTTTTTGGTCATTTAAGTTACCACATTAAAGTTAATAATAAAACCCAAATACCTCTGCTCAGAATCTAAAAACAATAAAAAACGTGTGTACCTATATTGCTGATCAAGGTCACAGCGACTGGAAGATAATTTACTTATTATTGCGACAAAGGGTCGCAATTATGGAGTGATACTTTTTTTATCGACATTTTTATTAATT